>JBCEWC010006717.1:0-22558 GCA_038996855.1 Solanum aculeatissimum | reverse complement strand
GTTTGAATGGATGAATGAGGGTTTGGGGATTGATTTAGGGGTTTAGGAGACCTTAGGATACCTAAAAGGGGCTTAGGAAATTATTAAATCACGAAAATACCATTAATAAAATGGAACTTTTAACTGGGAACAGGGTCACATGGCTGCTACAGTGCCCGTGTAGGTGTCACATGGACCGTCCAAAGTGCCCATCAAACCACACTTAGCCAAATCTCAACGCGAACTCTCGGAGGACTTTCTAGACCATTTAATGGGAGTACTCACGGACTGTATGGCTTCACAAGGACCATGTACTGGTACGTGGAGCCACACTTGGCCCAGAAACAACTCCCAAGCCAAGACAAGTCACTGCCCCACTGGACGGAACCCCTCACGGCCCGCCAAATGGCTCACGGACCGTTTGGTGGTCCGTGGCCTATGACTTGCCTCATGGGGTGGTTCCTGGCCACCCCTATCTAACTGGAGCATCCCACAATACCCCACATGGACCTTTACAAGTTTCACGGATCGTAGTTCTGTCCTTGGCCTCTTTTCAGGGCCTATCTCCAATGTCTTCCAAATTTCAGGCAGTCCCACTATTTAGGCCATAACTTCGTCATCCGAACTCCAAATCAAGTGAAACTAATTGCGTTACAAAGATAATTCAAAGAGCTTCAATTTGATATGTAGTATCCTATACGACCTTACCCTCATCAAAAGTTGTGACAGTTCAAATCCCATTGTTCAAATGGCCTCTCTAGGCCACCAAAGGATCCATTTTGCATTTGACCACTTAAACTCAACCCGTGGCTACCAAAACTCAACCATGACCAATAGTACATCATATAAGGTCAACCATAAGGAGATTTTGAAAATATTTGGGTTGTTACAGTTTGATTATGTTTTTGTGTTTGTTTTGAAGGAATACAGTGTTGACAAAGTTTTGGGAGAAAGATGTTGAAGTTACTAGTTTTTAGTATTCACGAAACCCTCCACGAGTCATGGAGAGGGTTCCGTATAAAGTTTCAATGAGGGTTTCAAACTGGAGGTCAACTCTACGAGAAGGATCCATAAGTCGTATTATATGAGTCGTAGAGTGATGGTCGTGCCCTGAGGATAAAAAAGTGAGAGATGCTGAAAAGTCATCAGACAAGACCTTTCAAAGGCTGTAGATTCTTACATGGGTCGTGGAATAGTTTCGTAGAAGCTAACTCTTGAACAATGCCAGAATCCATGAAACCCCAATCTATGGGTCGTGAAGTTGTTTTTGAGCCATAAAGAGGTCCCGTGAAGATTGCCGACATAATTTTTCTAGTTTGTTTTGGTTTCATATTTTACTTATTATAAATAGGTTTTTAGGTTATTTTTCATTAAGTTTCCAGGGAGAACGAAGCTTGAACCTTCTTTTTGTGAATACACTTAGGATTTATCATACATTGTGTGTTCTTGATTCAAACTCATGATTTCAATTGAAGAGTTGAATTTTTGTTTCAATTTCATCTGTGTAAGTGTTTAATTATGTTCTTCTACATCATAATCTCTGCCTTTACACTGATAATGCATAGCTAAATCCACAACTAGGGTTATGAGAACCATGATGAACTAACAAGGTAAAATCAGTTAACGTGTAATTCTTGAAAGGTATGTTAGGGAATATTAATTATTCTCTTCATTTTAATTAATTTTTTAATGGTGGCCAATGTTAGAACTCGTCTAGTATCACTTGTCAGATCAAGTAAGTGATGAATAGAAAAAGAGGTAATTAACAGGAGGCGATTGAGTTTTTTCTTGTCTAATCAACTTAATCGGATTAAGGAAAGGTTGTACTAGGATTAGAGTAAAGGTTAGTAGTGTTACACCATGAAGACGGATCAAGTTCAGGGGTGAAATTTACCTATTTGTTGGATCAAAGACTTAGGTAAAGCTAACTTACTATCCTAAACCTACACACCGGAAGAGAATTGCATGTGTCTGGTATTACCACGTTGGGGATTCATGGGGAACACTTAACCCTAGTTAGCTCTTGCACTGATTTTTCATTACTTACATTCATTTAGTTTAAGTTAAATTCTTATTTTCAAACCTCTCTTTCCTCAGGAGATAATAGGTTAACCATTCTCAAGGTGCATTGAATTGATTCTAAAGTCTACCATATTACTCGTGAGAATGATCCTAACCTCGATTAGGTTATTTACTTGATGATTGCTTTACCTCAAAAAGGAGGTGTGACTTGAGCGACATCAACGAGCATTTATTCTTTCAAATCCTAGTTATGATTATCTTTTCATAGTTACAACTTTTCTCTTAGAAACGTAACAAATATGGGTTAGTTCTCAATGCGTCGATTGATTAAGAAAGCAATGTAGATGAAGACAATCATAATACATGTTATTTGATCACCAGAATTTGGCCTAAGCATTTGCCTTTTTATTTTGTCATGGTTAGCACAATCCTAGTTGTGGATTTAGCTATGCATAATGAATGAAAACAATTCAAAAATGGATAAAGAATTCATGATAAAATCACTTACAATGTAATAGAGAAGAATCAAAAATTCAAAATCCTTGATAAAAGATCAAACTAATGATTACACGTTCAAGTTTTGCATTAGGTCTAAGTTCTTTGTCGTACACATTTTCCAGGAATGAATAATAATCATAAAAATAATTAAATACATTATTTATATGCAAATGAAACCTAATCCTACTCAAAGTAGGAAAACTGATTTGGCATGGTTCTCGAAGCATCTCTACGGTCCGTGGTGCGCATCACAACCCGTGAAAGGTTCCATGGTGTTCCGTGGTTGGTTCCACATCCCATGAAGGGTCCCGTGGTCCTTTTCTTGAGTTGAATCCCTTCCAAATTCAAATTATGCCCTCCACAACACATTGTACAATTAGTAAGTCATTCCACGGCCCGTGAAGGGATTTGTGGAACTTGACTTGTATATTTTTTCTTTTCTTCAGTCTTCAGTACACTTCACGGTACCCTACCACAACACGTGGTGTGCTTTACAGCTTGTGGTGGCACCGTATAGGGTCACTTTGTAGCTTTTCATTTTTGGTTCTTCAATTTTTCTACAAATCCATGCCTCACCTGTATTTCCTGAAAAATAACATAAAACACACATCATAAATACAAAACGTTCTTGGGATTCACAAATATCCATAGTTTTGGGCGCCAAAAATGACATAATTTTATGACACATCAGTGAGATGATACCCTTATCTCTTTCACTATATGCAAGCCTAAGATATTAAGTTATTCTTATCCAAAGACCTCAAATTCCTTGCCTTTCAGTTTTCATGTCATTTATGCATATTTACCTACTTATGAGATTACATTTGATGATATTTAAAGTATGAGTTGAGGTTTTCATGAAAAAGATGTTTAAGTTACATTTTCCATTCATGATGGGTGGTTAGCTATTTCTTTTGTCTCAACTCAATCCTATGGCATAAACATAACACGGCGAATGAGGAACCCGTAGGGACCTCATCCAAGCCATCTTAGCATACATTAAGCATTCATAGTTTAATATCAACATAATGCAAAAACAAAATGGGGAATGGGACTAAGGGAGGAAAATTAAGCTCCAACAAGAAACATTTAATCAAAACATCATAATCCAAGCATACCAACTACATATCATTTAGCGAGAACTGAAATACGGTCCAGTTCCCTTCAAATAGAAAAGACATAAAAATAAGATAGAAAGTGAAAGTCTCTAGACATCGAGTCTAAAATATACAATCGTCCAAAAATTAAAACATGAAAAAATGGGTTAAGTCCCCGAACTAAGGGCTCACCAATACTACTAGTCTTGATGGTCAATAAGCTACCCACGTGTCAGTTGATGAAGTGGAGTGTCGGTCTCTACATGGTGACATCATATAATTAAAATATGTGTTAGTGCATTGGAATATACTATGTATGTTAGATATAATGCAAACATGAAATTGTAATGCTATCATTCATAAAATTTACAAATCTCTATGTATGAAATGGTAACGCCATCATTCAATGTGGTTAAGCATGAACAAGAAATAAATCTAAATATGAAGTAAAAGTAATGCATCATATGAAACACATGTGATGGAACGAACATATCAAATCTTACACTTTGTGAGAATGTACCGTAATTGACATATAAGATCACGTGAGCTACTACATGAAATCCAACATAACCCCTACGTTGGCATGATGAGACCACTAGTCGAGTGGAACTCCATCACTTAGGCATGCATTTTTCCTTAACATATACGACCTATGTGGATCCACTAGCCTAGCCTACAGGGCTCCTATGGTGGCACATAGTAATGGAGCAAAGGGTTGCTACTAGGGTTCCCTTACCGAAAAATACCTCAATGCCTTATTTAGTGATAAGTCAATCTTATGGAATACTTTAAATCATATACTTAGTCAAGTAATGTAACTTAGAATTATAAGTAATTTCACAAGAGTAGCACAAAACATCAAAAATCACCAAGTGAGGATTGGCCTTTCACGTTGGGGTCCATTATAAAAATATTTTGAGGAAAACATCAACATGCTTATATCTTTGAATAATTTAATAACTTTAAAATATTTCCTTTATGCCATCATCATTAACATATACAATTGAAAACCATCTTTGAACTTAGTGATCTTACGCATTAACTTGAATACTCATGAATCACTGGGATAATGTATGAGCATGGTAAAATATACAACTTTAAAATAACTATTAAATAATCCACACATCATCTATAAAATCCTAACTATTGGAGTCATAAATAATCAACATAATATTCATGGAAAAGCATTACATTAAATCATTGGAAGCTAAATATTTAAGAATGCATCGCAAAAATGTCATTAAAGTCATAAGCATGCAACTTGATATTTTTCAAGAACTTAAAGAAAAGATAAAATGATTGATTAAGGGACTCTGTGGGTGAAAGGTACCCACAAAGCAAACTCACATACCTTTGATTGACCTTAATAAAAGGCTTAAAAAAGTTTGGGGAGGAAGCCTCTTGAATGGAAAACCCATTGATTGAGTTCCACTCTTTGATGAAAGTTGATGGAAAATGGTTTCGGCTAGATTAAGTAAGCTAATGAGTAAAATAGTCGAGGTCTTTACCGGCTGATGGTGATTGTCAAAATCTTTTTGGGCAGCCGAGGTCGCTTTCGACGGGTATAATGATTATCGAGGTCGCTTTTGATAAGTATATTCAGTATATTGATTCTCGAGGCTTTTTCTGGCGATCAAAGTTTCTTCTGGCGGATATATAGTCCATGTGTAACTCTCACGGGTTCCGATTTGAGTTTATCCATGGATGTGTATCATAGGACAGGTATGTATCATGTTTATTTGGCATTGCATTTCATCATCTTCCATCTCATCTTATATAATACAATTGTAAGCATCTCCCTTGTAATTATAAATTGATGATTAAACTCTATAATTGTGACTTGTGACTGTGATTTAATTGGATACAAATTACTACTTGAATTATATATTATGTATGTTGACTTTTCTGAGTGCAAGTTGTAGTTTCAGAGGTTTGAATGTTGTTGTTAGAGTACTTGTGTTTACTTGTATTATTTATTCTCTACTTTGAGTTTAGTATTTGCTTGTTGGGTATGGTGTTGTTTGGTACTCATCCTGATTCTACACTTGTGTAGGTTTTGAGTTCAATCATTCCTGATTCCTCCATTCCTTTTGATCCAAGCTCCAGAGTTACTTGACAGGTTGCGTCTAGTTTCTTCAGTGGGCCTTTTAGACTTTTATTACATACTTGTTTTTGTTCCATTTGAGAGTAAAGCACAATTGAGACTTGTAAATTCCTTTTTAATCTTTATTTATAATAGAGGCTTGTACATGTGATACCAGTCTTGGGATGACTTTAGATTTGTGATTTTCAACTATTGTTGAGTTATCATTATATAGATTTTTACTTCCCCTTTATTTTCGCTTTATTATGTTATATGTTTATTTAGGTTGACTTGTCTCGACAAGTTAAAGCAAGTATCATCACTTTTAAATGTGAGTCCCGAGAGGCAACAATGTAATAGTTCAACTTTAAACAAGAACAAGAATAAAGGTCAAGAAATGCCGATAAAGTCAAAGAATACGAAATGACTTTTTAGACAATTCAGAGAGATAATGTATGACTTTTTCCATATGCAATACTCCCCCGATCCCTTTTATATGTCGTCATTACTATAAATAGATGATCCTTAATATATGTCATTTCTCAAAATTAATGTATAAATGACATTTCTTTTCTTTGTGTTTTACCCTTGATAGTTAATGAGTTTTGATATATGACCAACAAGAAGAATTTAAAAAAACAATTAATGAACATTAAATAAGAGCAAAATAGTAAAATCGTTTTCTTCTTAATGCAAGTACAATCTCAAAAAATGATATATAAAATGAACCAGAAGGAGTGCATATGAAGCTATATATTTTAGAGTTGAAAGAGTATCAATATAGTAGCAATTTCCATTATTATTCATGTTGTATCACATTTATTTTTTACACGATCTTGAAGATATTATTAAGTAGGAGATTTTATTTATTTATTTTGAATATTCACACATATTTATGCCTTAAGATATTATCTCCCTTTATTGAGTTGCGTAAGTCTTATTAAAACAGAATGTTTTGAAAGATACCAAAAGTTGATAGAAGCATTGAAATTTGACATAACTAGTTGAGGCTGTATGGGCAATGTTGGGTGGTGGTATTATCATCAATATGGCTGTGATGCTTAATGTCAGATTCAGAAATTGTTGGTCCCTTGAGTAGTCCAGCAAAAAGTTCTGCTGGATCATAGTATATCTCCATATCCTCTGCTCTTAGAGATTCATCTACCTGTCAATATCCAGAAATAACTAATTAGTTTAAAAAATTAAATATTTTAGACTTCGAAAGATGGAGATAAAAATACAAAAATCTTACTTGAATCCAGTATATGAGTACATGTTTAATTTAGAAAATAAATGGTATCATAGTTGAATAGTATTTATTATCACATGGAGCATATTAATGTTGTACTTATCATACACCACCAAAGCATAGTCCTTATCTTATAGATGCATCCATATGCACAACTTTCTTGATTAAAGAGTTCATCATCTACTGTATACTAAACATCATAGATGACCAACTGGATGCCACAAAATAATATTTAGTATAGGGCAAATAATTTCCACGTAAAATGAAAATAAGCAAGTTTTTAATTTGGTCTGTAGTATTTGATAAGCAAATATATCATTTTAAAGATATTAAAAACTTTGTACCAAATCAAATCGTAGCTTTAATTATGACATTCTTGTCTTTCTAAAATGTTAAAAATACCTTTTTTCCATATTTCTTTTAGTTTTACTCATTTTGTCCTTATTTTTCAAACCAAGAGATCATGTCTAAGAGGATTAGAAAAAACACAAGAATACCACAATAGGAATTTAAACAAGTATCCTAACATAATTTTTGAACTTTTTGGTTGCTACTCTACATACATCTCATAGGTTTAAGCAGAGTTTAAAAACTTAGATATACATACAAATAATGATCTTATCGTATTTATATTTTTAATGAATGAGACTCAATTACCTACTCCGATAGGTAGCTCTGCCCTGTTTTTACCTATTGATATTATCGAATTTTTTATACTATTGGTATAAATTTAATTTATTGCATAATGTTATTTTCCTTGTTTTCACTGTCAAATTCTAGCAACTACGGTAATTACCTGCCAATTATCTAATACTTTAGGATTTTATTTTTACACATTTTTTTTATAATAATAGTTAAATCAAAGTTTTAAACTTACTTTAGTCATTAGCTCAAAATTATCCATTCGGTTTTATTTAAAATCAGCTACAAACTTTGTTATTCCTTCTATCCCAATTTATCTAGCACATTTTTTATTTTTATTTTTATATAATTAGAGGTAACATAATCTTAATATTCTTTTTTTTTTCCTTGATAAAAATATTAATATTTATAGCCACAACAATATCTATATTTTGATATAAATCACAATTTTTAAAAATTTAATTTTATAGCTAGTTAAAAAGCGTTACATTAATTAATTAAAATGAAGAGAGTATATAGAGAATAACCTTCATAATACCAACACCATAGAACTGAACCATCTGTCCAGTAGGGGCATGCCCCTTAAATGGTCCTTCAAAAAAACCCCAATGCCTGAATTTGTATGTCACAAAAGGTGGGCCACTATACACATTGATCACTTCCCAAGCAAATCCTCTCGGAAAAGCTGAACGGAAAGCGTTATGAGTCGATTCGAAAGTCTCTTGGTCTGTTTTGTGATATTTAAATTCATCTGGCATTGAACTCGTCAATACCGCATTGTAAACTCCCACATTTCGTGCCTCCTCTGTTGACAACCCTTCTCTTCCTGTATAGTCATTCAACCACCAACATAAAATAATTAAAACTATTTGATAGGAATTAGAAATAAAAAAAACTCCAACAGAAAATGTGTGAAAAATAATTAAAACTATTTGATAGGAATTGGTTAATTTTGAAACAGACTCTACTCAGTTATGAATTTAAACAAAAAGAGGAAAAAAAAAATACTTAATATATATGATGAGGTACTTGTTCAAATAACTACACATTAGCATACAACTGAAAATATTGATTCATTAGTTTCATTTAAATGTTTTTCATTCAATTGTCTGGAGTAAATATTTTTTGCTTATCAATAATTGTGTAAAGAAGTCATTTTGTTCATTTTCATACCAAACACACCTACTTGGTCTACCTTGGAGCCATCTAAATTAAGGATTTGCTTGGGTGGGGAATTTTCTTATGTGTAAGTCTTCTATGCTAATTACACTGATTAATTTAACTTGTCATATTATTTATACGTGTGCTAAAAATATATTAAACAAAAAAGATAATTTAGATAAATTATTTATATTTATTCTTTAATATAAATTTTTAATCTCTCTCAATATTTATTAAGTAAAAGTAAAGATGCAAATTAATACTCTAATTAATTAATTATATCATGAGTTTTCAATAAAGATTTTAGATATGCACAAGACTTTAATAGGTCAATTTATCAATAGCAAATAAGCGAGTATAAAAAAATAGAAAATAATAATACTTGATGAATTGAGATTTGAATTTAAAAAAATTAAAAGAGATCCGAATAATTTTATTCAGATATCAGATCAAATAACGGTTGGTTTTTGTAAATTTTATTTTATTTTGGTAATTCTTACCATTAACACGGAGCTTGAATTTTTTAGGGTTAATGGTCTTAAAATCCTTTACGTGAGTCTTGTATTTGAGCTCCATTTCCCATGACTTTATGACATTTTGTATTGTTTCTTCAAGAGAACCTTCTGACCATGCCTGATTTCAAAATCAAAAGTCAAAATGTTTTATACGGCAAAATGAAAAATTGAAACTAAGTAAATTTTTATCTGCTCTTAAATTTAAAAAATATAACATAAACTAGGACATAAGGAACAAACCTTAGTCCTTCCTTGTTCAAAGAGTATGTTCACATGGTCATAAATTGGAGGACCACCGTGTCTCCACTGGATGGTTCCTGCAGCAGCAACTTCATCTTCAAGCAACAACCGCCTATATTTATCACTTACTTCTTGAATCGTTGTCTTCTCAGCAGCCATGTTTCTACCACTTCAAGTTTTTAATACTTTCTCTCTCTAAGTATACTGACTTGGTGAATTTCACTTTGCATGACTATCCCTTTTTATAGGTAAAATAGCATATTCATTATGTTAACTAATTAAGTACATGATTAAGCATTAAAGAAGTTTTTAGTAACTCTACTTTGATGTGGCAATCTCCCTCCGTCCTTTATTATTTCAATATACTAAAAATAGTTGTATAATTTTATCTATCTAAGTTAGAAAATCAAGAAATAATTTATTATTTTATCTATTTAATTCTTGTATAAAATACTACTTCTTCCATTTTATGACACCATTTGACCTGACACGGTGTTCAAGGAAAAACAAGGAAGATTTTTCAAACTTGTGGTCCAAAACAATCTGTGTTACGGATTTATCACGGACTTACACTTAATTTTGATTCTATTATTTTCTATGGGATAAGAAAATCGATCAGAAAATTTTTGGAAAAAATGAACGTGGAGGGACTGATCCATGACGCAGACCTGGTTCACCGACCTGTTTCACCGAAGTTCAAAATTTTTAATTTTTCGAGGGGCATTCTAGCCTTTTCCCCACCCCTCCTAAACTTAATCAACGACTAATATAGGTATGTTTTGGCCTAAAAGGATTCCTAAATCTATTCCTAAGTCATTATTACGCTAAAACTAAGTAAAGACTTTGAGCGAAAAAGAGGAGAAAAAGTTGGGGTTCAAGAGTTTTGAGGCAAACTTCTTGCAAGTTTGAGTGTCTTCCTTCATAGGTATATAAGGCTAAACTAAAGTATGAAATTATTCTTTCATGTGCCCTATTGATTATAATAGAATGATTGTGAAATTATTGAGTCTCCATATATGTTTCTTGAAGGTTTTCTTGCAAACTATATATATTATATGTATTTTACATGTTTGATGATCATCATGAATTTTGAACAAAAAATTTTCATAAGTTATTTCATAAACCCTATATGTTATTTAATAAAAGATTTGCATGAATGAACCTAGGGGTTGAGTCTAAAGCCTTGACAGTATGATTGTGATTGTGATTGTGATTGAGCATGATGATGATGTTGATAGAACTTGATGGTCCTGAGAATCTTCATAATTGAACTCAATTGATTGGTCAAAAATTGATAGTGCTCTTAACGATTGTCTAAACCCTATTAAAAAATGTGATTGAGAAATGATTGGATGGTTGATAGTTTGAAAGGCTCAATAGTGACAGAATTGATGAGTTGAGAAAAGTCCTTTATTGAGACTCATTGATTAGATTGATTTAGATTGATTATTTATGAGCATTGATTCTTGGGAGGAGTATTGAGCACCGAGTTGAGTGAGAGTAAGTCCAACTCTAGCTCATTAACTACGTCACCAAACGTAGGAGAGGATTGAAATCGTTAAGTCAGATGTTTCCCCTTGATAGGTCCCTAAAATAATAGAGAACTCAATTGATTGGATCCATTGTGGATTGATTCATTTTTTACCCTAGCAAGGTGTTGAACGGTTGTAACAATATCAATGGGATTGCTATATGATCACTGGCTCATAAGTAATTATTGTCGGATAAGAGAAACTCCCAAATAGTTCATGATAGTACTATGATTGGATTAGATTGGATTGTACATGATTGGTCTCTATCTAAATTTTATTCTTGCTTTAGATTATGACATCTTGATAGAGTTTCATACTTTTGATTTGAGTTATCTGAGATGATATTATTCTACCTTTATCTATTTCATTCTATCATTTTACATACTCGTACATTTCACGTACTGATGTCCATTTGGGCCTGCATCTTTTCATGATATAGAGACAAGTACTAGAGATCATCAACAAGAGCTTCGTTGAAGATCTTCCCTACTTTTCAGTTGATTAGTGAGTTCTCCTTAATTTTGAAGGATGCATATTATTCATTTCATATAGCTTTTAGAGTTAGACTCTAGACTTGCTTTTCTTTTGATTTGAGGTATTCATGTACTTGTCATTGGTCCCATTGGATAGATTGATAGAGGCTTCATATACTAGAGTGTGATTGATATTGATTTGGATATTATTTTGGGCTAGTTTCTTTCATACTAGTCTTATTGATTGATTTGACTCTCTATAATTGAGATGCCCCACCTTTTTATTATCTTTAGTCTTCTGCTAATATGTTAAATATTGATTGAATGAATGTGATGAGGCCAAGTGGTTCACTTGGAGACTAGCAATAGTCTCTGAGTGTCGGTCATGTCTAGGGTATCCTCCTGGAATGTGACAAACTTGGTATCAGAGCACAGAGTTCAAGAGTCCTAGGGAGTCTATAAAGTAATTTCTAGTAGAGTCTTCTTTATGGGTGTATTATGCACCATACTTTATAAGCATGAGGCTACAGGATATTAAGAATTGTTATACTTTTTTCGTATTCTGATTCGTGCTATAGAGTTAAGCTCTATGAAAGTTGTCTTCTAATTCGTGCGTTACACATTTGTAGAATTGTGATCATGCATCCAAGAAGAGTTGTTAGAGGAAGAAAGAATCCTTCTAGACAGAATGCTAACCAACCTGAGCCCAAGAATTAGGATGAACCCATAGGCCCAACCGTCCTTGACCAGCCACCACAAGTCGACATCTCAAATGTTAAGCTTCCATGTCATCCAGACTTTAGCCTAAGTTGTGACAACACCAGTTGCTAGATAGGGAGCAAGAAAACAAGATGCTCCAAGCACTTCCTAGGTCCATAGTTTTTTAGAATGAACCCGTATGAGTTTACAGGGTCTACACCCTGTTAGGACCCAGAGAACAACATTGATGAGCTTCAAAATGTGTTTAGGGTGATACATGTGACTGATGGTGATAGAGTTGAGTTGGTTGCCTACCATCTCAAAGGTGTAGCTAGACTGTGGTTTGACCATTGGAAGAAGAATAGAGGAGAGGGAGTCCCAGTTCTGACTTGGGCCAGTGTTTGAGGAAGTCTTCTTGGGGCGCTTCTTCCCGAAAGAGTTGAGGGAGGCCAAGGTAAGAGAGTTCTTGAATCTGAAATAGGACTCCATGACATGGTCTTAAGTTTACCACTGCTATCTCTCTATGCTCCGAATATGGTTGCAGACATAAGAGGGAGAATAGGTTTATATATTGATGGGCTGAACAAGGGGCCGATGAAGGATGGGAAGGGAGCAATGCTTGTGAGTGATATGGATATTGGAAGGTTGATGACTTATATACAACAAGATGATGAGGAGAGGTAGCAGAACAGGAAAGAGTACAGGAATAAGAAAGAAAAAATATCCAGCCATGAGGTTGGGAAGAGAGGGAATAAGAATAGTAACAGGTTTCAGTTAGGGTCAACACTATCATCCGGTAGTGCGCCTGCACCTAAAAATAGGAATGAACAGAGGTCTCAAAATTTCAGAGCCTAGAGATCTCAGTCACAGGCTAGTGTGACTCAAGGTTCACAAGGTAAGCCACCATGTGGCAAGTGCGGCAGATTACACTTGGGAAAATATTGTGAGGAAGGTGATGCATGTTACAATAGTGGCCAAATGGGTCACTTTCAGAGATATTGTCCAAAGTGCGCTAACAAGGCCAAATATTCTACATCGACACCACCAATGAAGAGTAATCAAAGAGTTTCCACTACTAATACCAGCGAACGAACAAACTGTCTATATGTGATAGGAAATTAACAGGATCAGGAAGTTACACCATATGTTGCGGTGGGTATGCTTCGAGTCTTTACCTTTGATTGTTATGCATTACTTGATCCGGGTTCCACTCTATCTTTTATAACTCCCTATGTGTTTAGTATATTTGGGATTCTTTATGAGTGTTTTCTTGAACCCTTTATTGTTTTTACTCCTGTCAGCGAGTCTATCCTAGCCAAAAGAGTTTATAGAGATTCTATAGTATCCATCTATCATAAGTATACCCTTGTTGATTTGATAGAGTTGGGGATTATTGAATTTGATGTGATCCTTGGCATGGATTGGCTTCATGCATGATATGCCTCCATTGATTGTAGGACCCAAACAGTTAAATTTCAATTCCTGAATAAATTGGTCCTAGAGTAGAAGGGAGATTTTATTGCACCTAAGGGTAAGTTTATTTTCTACCTTAGGTCCAGAAAGCTAATCTTTAAAGTATGTATCTATCACCTTATGCAAGTTAAGACTGATGATGTAGAGTGTCCACCCTTTGAGTCACTCCTCATTGTGGATGAGTTTCCTGAGGATCAACCTGGAGTCTCTCTTGATAAGGAGATTGACTTTGGGATTGATGTTTTTCTGATACTCAACCCATCTCTATTCCACCTTATAGAATGGCTACTGCTAAGTTGAAAGAGTTGAAAGAGCAACCGAAAGATTTGCTAGATAAGGGTTTCATTAGGTCAAGCATTTCTCCTTAGGGTGATCTTTCCCTATTCATGTGAAAGAAAGATGGGTCTCTCATAATGTTTATTGATTATAGGAAACTGAACAAGGTCACAATAAAGAAACAATGTTCTCTCCCTAGGATAGATGACTTGTTTGGCCAACTACAGGGTGCCTCTTGTTTCTCAAAGATACTCAAATCTAGTTACCATAAGTTAAAGGTAAGGGAATGTGACATATCAAAAATAGCCTTTAGGACTTGTTATGACCATTTTGAGTTCTTGGCCATGTCCTTTGGGTTGACTAATGCGCCTGCAGCCTTTATGGATTTGATGAATAGAGTCTTCAGACCGTACCCTGATATGTTTGTGATTGTGTTTACCGATGGCATTTTAGTTTATTCCAAAGATGAGGAGAAGCATGTTAATCACCTCAGAATCTCTTTACAGACTCTCAAAGATAATGAGTTATATGTAAAAAATTTAAAGTGTGAGTTTTGACTTATGTCTGTGGATTTTCTAGGCCATATTGTCCTAGGTAATGGCATTTGGGTTGACACCCAAAAGATTAAGGTAGTAAAAACTAGCCCAAACCCACCTCCTCAATTGATATAAGAAGCTTCTTGGGTTTGGATGACTATTATCGTAGATTTGTTGAGAGATTTTCATCCATATCATCTCCACTTACTAAGTTGACCCAAAAAAAGGTTAAATTTCAATGGTCTGATGCTTGTGAAAAGAGTTTTCAGAACCTGAAAGAGAAGTTGACTACTGCACCAGTTTTGACTTTGCCCGATGGATAAAAGATTTCATAATTTATTATGATGCATCTAGAGTTGGATTGGGTTGTGTATTGATGCAGAGGGAAAAAGTGATAGCTTATGCTTCTAGACAACTTAAGGTTCATGAGAGAAATTATCCAACCCATGATCTTGAGTTGGCAGCAGTGGCATTTGCATTTAAGATTTGGCGCCACTACTTGTATGGAGGGCATGTAGATGTGTTCACTGACCACAAGAGCCTATAATACGTATTTAACAAGAAAGAGCTCAACCTAAGGTAGAGGAAATGGCTAGAGTTGATCAAGGATTGTGATATAAGTATTTTCTACCACCCAGATAAAACTAACATTGTTGTAGATGCTCTTAGTAGGTTACCAATGGGTAGTACCACCAATATTGAGAAAGGAAAGAAAGAACAGGCTAAGGAAGTGCATAGATTGGATCAATTGGGAGTGCAGCTTGAGGAGAATGATAAGTGTGGGGTTAATGTTCAGAATGGATTTGCATCATCTCTAGTGGCAGAGGTGAAAGAGAAGCAAGACCAAGTTTTGTTCCACTTTAGTTGAAGGAAGTTGTCCATAAACAAAAGGTGATGATTTTTTCTCTAAAGGGGAAGATGGTGTGTTGAGACACTAGAGTAGATTATGTGTTTCGAATGTTGATGATGTTCAAAATAGAATTACGGTGAAGCCCATAGCTCAAGGTATTCCATTCATCTTGGCCCTGCCAAAATATACAATGACTTGAGAGAAGTTTATTAGTGGAGTATAATAAAGAGAGATATTGTTAAATTTGTCTCCAAGTGCCTAAATTGTCAACAAGTCAAAGTTGAGCATCAAAGGCTATGTGGATTGGTTCAAAACTTCAAGATTTCTGAATGGGGTTGGGAGATGATCAATATGGGCTTCATTACCAATTTGTTGAAATGCCGAAAGTAGCATGATTCGATATAGGTGATTGTGGATAGGATGACCAAATCAGCTCACTTCTTAGCAGTTAAGACGACTAACACTGCAAAAGAGTTTACCAAGTTGTACATTCGTTAGATTGTGTGATGCATGAAGTTCCCTTGTCTATTATCTCAGATAGAAGAGCTCAATTCACATCCCAATTTTGGATATCTTTTCATAAAGTACTAGTTTCAAAAGTGAATCTTAGTATTGTCTTTTATCCCAGACAGATGGCCAGGTAGAGCGTACCATTCAGACATTGGAGGATATGTTGAGGGCTTGTGTCCTTGACTTCAAAGGTAATTGGAATGATCATTTACCCTTGATTGAGTTTGCATATAATAACAATTATCATAGAAGTATTCAGATGGCTCCCTATGAAGCCTTATATGGGAGGAGGTGTAGATCGTCAATTGATGGTTTGAAGTTAGAGAAGCTTAGTTGATTGAGCGTGATCTTGTTCACCAGTCTATGAAAAAGGTAAAGGTTATTAAAGAAAGGTTGAAGACTGTACAGAGCCGCCAAAAATCTTACACTGATGTGAGAAAGAGAGACTTAGAGTTTGATGTGAATGATTGGGTGTACTTGAAGGTGTCACCAATGAAGGGCGTCATGTGATTTGGTAAGAAGGGAAAGCTTAGTACCCACTATATTGGTCCCTATAAGATTGTGAGAAGGATTGAGAATGTTGCTTATGAATTCGAGTTGCCTTTCAAGTTAGTCGCGATTCATCTAATTTTCCATGTCTCAATACTGAAGAAATGATTGGGAGATCCTTCATTGATAATCCCCATTGATAGTATTGGAGTGAAAGATAGCTTGTCCTATGAGGAGATCTCGGTCCAACTTCTTGATCGTTAGATTCACAAATTGAGGATCAAAGAGATAGCCGCAGTCAAAGTCCTGTGAAGAAATTAATTTGTTGAGGAAACAACGTGGGAAGCTGAGGAAGACATAAAAGATAAATACCTACATCTATTCGTGCCTAATAATGAGAATGTTGAAGGTAATATCCTACCCTTAACTTGAGTTGATCTTTTTATTTTTGAGTATGAATAATGATTATCTATATTGTTGATTGGTTGATAGTTTGATTGGAGATAGTCCTGATGGTTATTTGTATTTTGAATTCACCCTTAGTTACTCATCATTTGAGGATTAATGATCCTAAGGGGGAGAAATTGTTACACCCAGTAAAATTATCAAAATACTCCTAGATGAGAGAACACTTGCATAACGCCTCAACTCGAACCTTTTTGAGAAATTTGAGGGCAAAATTGTGATCAACATGAAACATTGTGTGGAAAAATTATCTTAGTTGAATTTTATAGCAACCAAATCAAAAGATAATTTTTTGGGACAAAGATGCAACTCTAAAAGAGTGCGCGATACGTCCGTGTCGCAAACTTGTGCCAGACTTACACTTAATTTTGGTTCAATTATTTTCTAGGAGATTAAAAATTGATCAAAAATTTTTTGGGAAAAAATGAACGTGGAGGGAATAGGTCTGCGACCTGGTGCACCGACTTGTTTCACCGAAATTCAAAATTTGTAATTTTTGAGGGGCATCCAGAATTTTTTCCACCCCTTCTAAACTTAATCTATGACTAATATAGGTCATTTTTAGCCTAAAAAGGGTTCCTACACCCATTCCTAAGTCACTATTATGCTAAAACTAAGTAAAGGCTTTGAGTAAAAAAGAGGAGAAAAAGTTGGGGTTCAAGAGTTTTGAGGTCAAATACTTGCAAGGTTGAGTGTCTTCCTTCATCACATGTATGTAAGGCTAAACTAAAGCACGAAATTATTCTTCCATGTTCCCCATTGATGGTAATAGAAAGATTGTGAAAGTATTGAGTCTCCATGCATGTTTCTTGAAGGTTTTCTTGTAAACTATATATATTCTATGTATTTTACATACTTGATGATCATCATGAACTCAATTTAATGAATAAATATGTTTACATAAATTATTTTATAAACTCTGTATGCTATTTAATAAAAGATTTGTATGAATGAACCTAGGTGTTGAGTCTAGAGCCTTGAAAATATGATTGTGATTGCGATTATGATTGCAATTGAGCATGATGGTGATGTTGATAAAACTTGATAGTCCTGAGAGTCTTCAAAATTCAACTCAAATAATTGGTCAAAATTTTATAATCCTCTTAATGATTGTCTAAACCTTCATAATTGAACTCAAATAATTGGTCAAAAATTTATAGTCCTCTTAATAATTTTTTGAATCCTCTGGAAAGATGTGATTGAGAATTGATTGGATGGTTGATAGGCTGAAAGTCTCGATTGTGACAAAATTGATGGATTAAGAAGAGTCCTTCTGAGACTCATTGATTGGATTAATTGAGATGATTATTTGTGAGCATTGAGTTGAGTGAGTGTAAGTCCAACTCAAACTTATTAACTATATCACCAAACATAGGAGAGGATTGAAGTCGTTAAGTCGGATATTTTCTCTTGGTAGGTCCCTAAAATAATAGAGAACTCGATTGATTGGATCCATTGTGGATCGATTCATTTTTTACCCTAGCAAGGTGTTGAACGGTTGTGGCTACATCAACAGGATTATTTTATGATCACTAGCTCATATGTGATTATTGTCGGATAAGAGAAACTCCCAAATAGGTCTTGATAGTACTCTGATAAGATCGGATTGGATTGTACATGATTGGTCTCAATCAAAATCTTACTTTTACTTTAGATTATGACATCTTAATCTAGTTCCATACTTTTGATTTGAGTTATCTGAGTTGATGTTATTCTACTTTTGTCTGTTTTATTTTGCCATTTTACATACTCGTTGCCACGCTCCATTTTTTTCTCGCGAAAAAGAAAACTTGGACGATATCGTGACAAGGACTCTTTTGGGATTTTAAAGATGCAGTGTCGCCACTTAATGATTTGAGGTGCATTTGGACACCATTCTAAGCCTAGTTCTAAGTCTAAAGGTCAAAGCTACCAGAGATCGGGTAAGGATTCAAGTTACCTCGAAGGGAAGGTGTGAAGCACCCTTCGAGGTCCGCAAGTGCGGGGTCCTAACCGTATCTCATTTCTATGTGAGATTTTACAAATAAAGGTCTCTTATTTAAATGAGTAGAAGGTAAATTAGACAAATAAATAATTTAAACTACCCCAAACAGTTAAAATAAAAAAAATAAACTAAGTGATTTAATTACCACTCGGATCAGTTACTCAACTTTATTTTTGGGAGACAAACTAAAGTTCATCATTTTTAGCTCATATGGCTTGTTTAAGCCTAAGGGCAAAAACCAAGGTTTTGTCCTATTGAAGCTCGAGTTTTAGATCATCATATCTGAGGGTTCTATTTACCCCTACCCCTCCTAATTTGTTTATTTATTTAACTTAAGAGCGTACTAAAAATAAAAAATTCTAGTCGATTCCTAAAGTGTCTATCATCTCTCCTAAGGTCCAAGAGGTATTGGACTTTCTAACTTTGGTGGGTTCTAGACTTAAAGAAAATCTAGGGCTTCCTATTAGACTCACGTCAAACAAAACATTTAGGACGAACATTTAGCACGAAAAAGTCTCAAATTATGCCTCTTTAAATAATACTACTTAACATGCTTGAAAACACAAATAAAAGTGAACCTAAATTTACTAAGTGTATGAATGCTCATCACAAAATAACATTCCAACATTTTTAACTTGAAACGTGATTCTCTTGAAACATTAAAACTTAGCAGGAGATTTTACTTCAGAAAGTATTATACTTGGATAGATTTTATAATAAAAAAGATTTTGTTAAATAGTATGAAATCCTGTAGACATAATTTCTAAACATAGAAAATATTAAACACCTTTAAAAACATGATTTGAAAAGTAGTAAATATCAAAGACATGATTCTTAACATGTGAAAAAATATGATATCCCAAAGACACTATTTCTTTTGCAAAATATACTTTGAAAGATCCTATAGGGATGATTCCTATTGCAGGACATTATTAAACATATTTCGAAACAAATTCCTATAGGCATGATTCCTAAATAAAAATATTATTTGAACCTAAAATAATGAATTTTCAGAAATATAACCATAAACCTGATCAAAACTCAAAACTTTGTAAACAAAACCTATAAGTATGGTTTCTATCACAACACACTATTTAAATCGTGCTTGAAGAAAGACTTGTAAAACTAACACACGACAATATATATATATATATATATATATATTTCTTAACGCATTCAACAGAGAGAAGAAACAAAATATCGAAACAATACTTGATTTAATCATTTTTCATGTTAATCATACCTAAGTCAAACAAGGCACGAATAATTTATTTTAGATATTAAACCTAAGTCAAGATTGCCTATATGAAAAATATCGCCAAACAAATCAAACAACAACAGATAAATGACAAAGTTAATAAAATAATTAGCACATAATCCTCTTCCCTTTAACTAATCCCCAATTCACTATTCATTATTATTACATTATTACAAAAATTAAAAAAAAGTACGACGATAATAAAAGAAGAAACTTCAAAGTAGTCCTCCTCCAAATCCATCCCCCATCTCCAGGCGAACTCTTCACACCCCGACTTTACGAGAAATTAAAAACGAATCTGCAATACTAAAATAGAAGAACTAGCAGCACCAGTATAAAAATAATAAAATAAATAGACAAGCAATTTCAAAACGCATATGCATATATGCAAACAAATATAAACACTGACCAATTTAAATCCAACGATTACTTGAAGCTTGAAACTTTAATCTTTGAACTTGAAAAAAAATGCAAAACTGAAATAAACCAAATATTGCAAGAGAATCATATGAAAATTGGGGAATATGGAGTCTCTTAACTTTTCATATGAATGTAGGAGGAGAGAATTATTATTTTTTGTATGAAGGTCTGCTTATTGTCAAGTGTGTGTAAAGGGGAGTTGGTTTATATAACAATAAAAATGACTTGTCAGAAGGCTATAAGAATCAATTACGTGATTTAAGTTGTCATAAATAAGACAAACTAAATCAATCAACTTGATTTGGTTCAACAAACTTTACTAATAGTAAAAAAAAATAAGGAAAGAGACAATCAGTAAATTACGAGAAATTTTGAAGTTAGAATTAAAAAAAAATCAATTAACTTCACCCCAAATTAGCGAGTCAAATATTTAAACATTATTTTATCAAAATTAACTAAATAAAGCACTAATTTAAAGGAAAAGAAATCAACCAACATTATTCTTTTCATATGATATTGTAAGTAAAAGATTCGTACTAGCCTTGATTGATTTAGCATATTATTCTAATCAAGTATGGTATGAAAGTCAATCAACTATATCAGATTTTCTCCAAATTATCACAAATAGCCAGAATTTACCATGATACAAGTGAGATTGAAAAAAATAAAATAAAACAAATGTTTCAATTTACCAAGGGAAAAATTGGAGAAATCAATTAATATTTATTAAATCAGTCGGCAATTCATCTAACTCATGAAGGAAAGTGCCGGTAACGTTGAGTAAACATTCAGAAAATTACCACAATTCAGTTTTACAACAACAGAGAATATGCATAAAAAAATCATACTATATGTAAATTTTAACAAGGTCCTCAAAGTCAATCTAAAAATAAATAAAGAGATTAAAAATGAACTCAGAACAATGGTACCCCGATAGATTTCAGTCCCAATTTTGTGTTTTTGGCTGAGGATCTAAATTTGTTTGTGGTGATTTCACCATCGATGTTGATTGGTGCTTGATAGGTGGTTTCGGGGCTGTTCCACGACACTTCATTTTGGGGACAGATTTGTTAGGAGAGTTTGTTGGTGAAGGACGAGGGTGTGCATGGTGGTTTCTGGTGGTATGTTTGTCGAATGACGGCACTGGAGGCGGTGTTGATTTTCTAGGAGAGGGGAGAGAGGAGACCGGAAAGAGGAGTAAAGGGAGAAGAAGAGGGACCGCCGATGAGAGAGGAAGACGATGGAGGGAGGTTGTTTTTAGGATGGAAAAGGGCTCTCGTTTGGTCGATACGGTAGCTGGTGGAGGATAAAGGAGAAGGAGAGGTCGGTTCCTGGTTTTTGGGGTGGAGTAGCGAAGAGAGGAAAGGGAGGCGACCGGTTGTTTCACTGGGTGACGAGGTTGGTGGTTGTTGGGGTCGTCGGTGTGACAGAGAGGAGAGAGACAACCATGGCTCTCTCTGATGGATGAGAGAGAGAGGAGCAATTGAGGGAGAGGAGGTCGACGACAATGTTTTCCGACAGCGAAAAGGCTGTCGGTGGTGAGGGTGCGGCTAGGTGAGAAAGAGATGAGGGGTGGGTGGAAAAAAGAGAAAAAAGAGATTAGGTTTTGGGGGGTGAAAGTATCTAAGAGGGCATTTAATCTCATCCATTAATTAATCAACGGATGAGATTATATTTTATCAGGCGGGTCGAATTTGAACTAAAAGAGTGGGTATCCTGATTGATTGAATGAAATTGATTGAAATTGAATTTGGTCATTTACAATTGAGCCAAAATTGATACAATTAGGCTAGAATTGAAAGGAAAATATAACAAATTGGCTAGAATTGAAATACGTTTCAAGGAATCAACTAGAATTGAAATAAATTATATAGAAATTGACTAAAATTGAAATGAATTTGATTAAAAAGTCAACGAATTGAACAAATTGAGATGAAATTGAATAGATTGTCATCTAATTAATTATAATACTTATAAAACATACAGTATCTTAAATAATAATCTTTACGTAAAGAAAAATACGCAACATGTGTTGAAATTATTACGTAAAAACATCAAACGTATTAAAACTATTATTTTAGGTTAACAAAATTGATAAAATAATATA
>JBCEWC010006716.1:0-22559 GCA_038996855.1 Solanum aculeatissimum | reverse complement strand
ATGGCTTGCCACATGTGTGTTGTTAACCCTTGAGGGGTATTTGTGGTCTCTTAAGATAACGACAGGGGTATTTTTTGTCCAAAAATCTAACGGATGATATAAGTGGTCTATTTTGCATAGTTCAGGGGCAATTTTAACCCTTTTCCGCTAATCTTATTAATGATTTTTCTGAAATTCAAAATTTAATTGTTATACTATTTTATATAGTTATTCAATACTCTAGTAAAGATAGTATGAGAACAAAGTAATTTGATTTGTTGAAATGGATAAGTAAAATGAAATATTTGTATTTAGTATAAGGAACAAGTAATATAAAATAAAAAGATACATTTCTGATTATAATACTTTTGAAACTCGTCACGATCTTAAACTCACCAAAGCATTTATATGAAATATGCCAATCATTTTTATCGGACTAATAAAAAAATAATATCAGATAAATTGAAGCAGAAGTAACAATTTATCATGTTGCACCAACAGAGTTATAGGCGGAGCTAAAATTTTATTCAAGAAATGTCACAATTTAAAGAAGTATAATACGTAAAAGTTAAGAAGTTGCCAATATATAATATATATATACACATAAAGAAATTTTTTTGACCTAGCTAAATAATGTTTTTTTTTTTTGCCGAAGAGGTGTCGGTTTAAGTAAATGTGGCTCCTCCACTGTGTATTCATTCACCCTAAGAATCAGAAATTTCAAATTGAGCTTTAAAAATCAATCAAATTATTTTTATTTTAAAGTGTTTTGTTATCTCAATATGTAATATAACTTTTCGACATGAATCTCAATAACTTGTAGCTATTAAATAACAATAAATGTATGAACCAAATCCATTCAACTTAAGTATTCAAATGTACTTGTGCTTATAACTTAGAAGTTAGAAGAAAGAAGTTTCTTGGAGATTCATTTTGGACACTTCACCTGTTCACCAGCATGACAAGTAGTGACAACAACCTAGAGACAGTACATATATGTGGTGTTAGATCTCAGAATTATACTAATTATTTGTCTCATCATTCCGTACAAAAAGTACTAAAGATTCTTCTATTAAGTACGTAATAACAAAGGCATAACAATATTAGATCTCGAAAGTATTATAACATAACAATAACATATTCAATATGATTCTACAAATAAGATTTGAAGGGATAAAATTAAATGTACGCAAATTCATCTTTATTTTTATGAAGTAAAAAAGTTTGTTTCTAGTAGATCTTCAACTATTTGGATATACCTGTTTATCAAAATTCATCTATTAAAAAACTAGACATTAAAATCTTAATTTGTATGTTGTACATCCTTATGTTTGGGGGATACATATGTATGATATAATTATATATTTACATTCTACTAATATAGTTTGAAAAAATTACAATTTATAGTTATAGTTAAGATTTTGTTGCTATTGTCTCTCTCCTCTCTTCGTCTCTCTCGCCTCTCTCCTCTCTCCTCTCTCCTCTCTCTCTCTCTCTCTCTGCAATCTCTTGCCAGATATACAAATACATATGTATACCAGTTGCACATGTACAATTATTTGGCAGATATACATTTTCAATTCGACAAAAATACATATACAATTTGCCTCTCTCCACTCTCTGCCCTCCCTTGCTCGTCTCACTCTTCCCTCTCTCGATCTCGCTTGCCTCTCTCCTTCCTCTCCCAATCTTGCTTGCTAGATATACAAATACATATGTATATTAGTTACACATATACACATACAATTTGACAAATATATAAACACAATTTGCCTTTCTCCACGTTCTGCCCTCTCTCTCGGCTCCCTCCTCCCTTTTTCGATATCGCTCGCCTCTCTCTTATAATATGTAGCTACAAATCATTAGCAAACTATAGCTATTTTTCTCCTATTATATTTTAAGTGATTGCTCTTTTCGAAAAATCCTCATAATTTTATTCTCCAAAGCTTTACAACAACAAAAATATTTGAATCATGTTGTTATATACAATTAAGCCTTTTGGTTCAAAATAAAATTAAGATTATAATCCTACCTCCTCTATGTGACAGATAATACATAATACCAAGATTTTTGGTCGTATAAACTTTAGACTGATATTAGCTAATACGCTAATAACCAAACAATGGATAAATGCAATCCCAAATTTAATTATTTTTACGCATGAAAATTCCTATTAAATTTCATAAATTAATTTGGTTAATTAGAGGACAAGACCTATGATTATGTTGTTTTTTTTCTTCTCATTTTTCTTGTTTTATGCCTTCGTTTAGTGGTGGAAGGAGAGTAATAATTATTGATTACGAGTTTGATCGAACTCAATAGCTTATCTAAATTTGTTATGGAATCAAAAATGAAAATATTCGTAGAATATGCAAGTTGATTTTCTCTATTAATAACTACATCACAATTTCCTTCCTGAAAATCATAATTCATACATAATATAATTTCGTATTACATTATGTATCAATATTACATGATGAAATTCACAAATTAAAGAAAAAAAAAACTTCAGAATCTCGTGTTGAAGTAATTTTGACGAGTCATTAATTTGTCACCTTTTCTTTAGTCACAGGTAGACTCTGTATATGTATTAAAAAAAAAAGAATCACTAAGTATAACTAACTGATTTCGAACCCAATAAATCAAATAAATTATGATAGAATCCTAAACTTGAATCAATAAAATTCAAATCTGGAATCTGCTTGTATCTCTACTAGTTCTTGTTTTTCCTTGGATGGAGCAATTTAGAAAGAAGCCCTCTTTTCTTATTCTTGTTCTTCCCATTCTCCTCAATTTCTCCTTCTTTCCTCTTTGTAACAAAAACAAGTGACCTACTTTTTGTAAGCACATTAATATTACTACCACTTCTCAAGGTGTCCATGGTCTTCATCCTCCGATACGCGGGAGATGAACATGATGAAACATCAGAAGAAGAAGAAGATAAAGAAGACAAAGACGACGAAGAAGAATAAGAAGAACTAGTATTGATAATACGTGAAGTTTTTGAGAGCTTAGAGAGTTTTTCATTAAGACAGACAGAACAAACTCCTGGTGATTGTTGGTGTTTTGAGTGTTTCTTGCATATGATTATTGTTTTAGGCTTTTTTGGCTTGTTGATTTGTTGTTGTTGATGATTTTTGAATATTCTCCATTTGCTTTCCATGTTAATGGTTTTGGTTTTTGTTAATTTTGTGGGGTTTTTTTTGGGAGGGATTATGGAGGATATAAATAGAATGAAATGTTGGTTTCGTTGATATTTCATGTGAGTTTCATAGTGTGCTTCGTATAATATGAAATGTATTACTAAAAATGACTTTTTTTTTAAGAGTTGTCATTTGTTGAGATTTGGAAAGGTGGCCCCAAAATGAAGAAATAGAATAAAATGGTCAATTTTTTTGGTTGGCAAGGAAAGTGGTCTAAGTAGGAATAGGTGGGTTTGTAGGTGCAAAATTATTTACATAATTAAGTTATAGTAATATAATTTTGATATATGTTCATGACAAGATATATATATATATATATATATATATATACTATATTAAAAACGTAAAAATTCCTAGAAATGTTGCTTGAATTTTTTAACCTTCATTAAAATATTTTTCTTTAAACAAAATCATGTTTTCACTATTTTTTATTATTTAATCTTTTATTTATTTAATTTCGAGATTCACTTTTGGATTATGATTTCTTTATATTTAAAATTCACTTTCAATTTAGGACTATTCTATGTAAATAATTAACTAAATTTTTTACTATAAAATATTTTGTTAATAAAAGTATGTAATATAACAAATTTAAAAAGAAACAATTCATTAAAATTATGTTGGTAACATTAAACTACTCTTTTTATATTTATGAATCTTTTGTTATATTAAATTTTAATCAGTTAATTACTCAACTCTAAATTATTACTTTATGTGTTCAGAAACTATTAACAATCTAATCTTTATCGTTTCACAATAGACTAAAATATTGTATCAAACTAATAATATTTATATAATTTTATTTACATAAAATATTGTATTTATTTAATTACAAGTACTATTTATAGATAAATTTTAAATTGACATGATGCAACACGTGGACTAGTCATTTTTCAATCTTGTAACGGAAAAAAAGATGGTTATGGTCAAATCACGTAGGTGCAAGATTATTTTTTACACGTAAGAAATTTAAAATAATTATTTTTTAATTCATTTTGTAACCATGACTATTTTTTTTTAAATTATCGAAACTGAAAAATTGTTACTAATATTTCTGAATTTGCCCCCTAAAATATAAGTAGATGTAAACGTCCACTATAAAGAAAATTAACAATATAAAATAAGGTAGTTTACTTACTACACAAAATTAAAATATTGATTGTAGAAAAGTTCTTCACAATATCAATATATATAACTTAAATAATAAAAAAAATTGATAAAAATGATAACTAACCTTGTTTAATATATTATTCCATTAATTAAATAACACTAAATATCTCTTTACATTATCGATGTATTTAACTTAAGTATATCTTGAAGTCTTGGTCCAGTGATGAAGAGAAAAACATACTTGGTGTTTACACTATATTAAATTATTTTATCAAAGTAAAGTGATAAAATTATATATATAAGTATGGAAAAAAGTTACAATTTATATACCATATTATTATTAATTTTAGTGTGGGTCAAAATTTCCTAATAAAATTGGTGGCTCAAGAAGCCTGACCATGTTGCACAATTTGTATTTTAAATCCTTCTACTTCAATAATATTTTATGGGGAAAAAAAATAAAGGTAAATAAAGAGTACATGAAATTTGTTATGCATTTTTTCGTTTTAAAATTTTTTCGTCTTAATCAGATATTTCAAATTCATGTTTTGAAAATTAAAAAAAAGTCAATTTAAAGCGTCATATCTAAAAATAAATCTTGCAATGCACGAATTTAAATTTAATTGAACCTTAATATAAATATATACCAGAAATCAAATGAAAAAAAACACACACAAAAAAGTTTCAAATTCTTTATTAATTTAAATTTTAAAGGGAAGGTTTTAAATTAATTGATTTTATTTATTTCCTTTTTAATATTGTGTATGATATCATGATATGTTCATTGACTTTATTTTATTTTTTTTATGTTAGAAGATGACAAATCTATGGAACTAAGAAAAATAAGGTGGCGCCCTCCTCTCCCAAAAAAGGCAACTCATTCAACCACTAAACTTTGTCACCCTTGAAAGTTGGCAAAGCAGTCAATAAAGCCCATACAAATATATAGAAATAGCAAGGAAATTGCTTTATTTATTTGGAGTTGGAAATTAGAAAAGAATCTGCATTTGAAGCTAGGAAAAAAAAAATTAGTTGTATTTGAATTCGTTCTTTACAAACTCGATGATAGTTATAGAATATTTAGTTTTTATTTTCTTTAGAGGTTTATTACCTTACTAGGATTGGTAAGGTAACACGTAGCCTCCCTTACTTGCACTTTTTCCGATAGAAGATTTTTATGTTAATAAAAGGCCACTAAACAGAGTGTCTAGCAGTATAAATTTGATTAAAAATAAAAAGAACATGTGCTTTACTTGTTATATTTTCTTTCACATATGAATAAAAATGTCAAAAAATTTATAAGTGAAAATATTATTATAAAATTTACGTCAAGTCAAATAGCAAAATCCAATATTTAAATATTCATGACCAAATTCTAGTTCGTCTAGGAAAAATTCACGAAGCATGAAAAATTTTTCTTCTGAAACTCTACTTATATATGAAATTTCAGCGCAGAAATATATAGAGTATGTTGGACATGAGGAGGATTTCACTTGGAAAGAAAATGGGGAAGAAGGTTAGAATTCACATGATAGTCACAATATCGATTATATAAGTTTTAAGGCATAATATATGAATAAATATTCAAATTTAGTCTCAATTGACAAGTAATCATATCAACTTTGAGAGTATATGTTTAAACACTTTAACTTAGTCTTATATGACTACTGAACATTTCAACTCATCTCCAATGTATCTCGTAGAGGTACACTTGATGCTCGTGGCACATAAATTTTTGAGGTGTCTAAATGATCATTTTTGTAATTTGAAGTGTTCAACTGATATAATAGAGATGAGTTTACATGTCTAGAAATGCAAACTAAAAATTGAAGTATTTACTTGTCAATTGAGACTAAATTTGAGTATGTGTGTGTATATATAATTATATATATATAACACTCAAAATATTAATTTAGAAAGCCCTAAAATTAATAAAAGAAAAAGAGCTAATCGAAATATTAATTGCTTCACGCAAAGTATCCAAAAGTTGCAATGCAGCTAATCTTTACTTAAAAACATATATTAAAGATAAAAAATATACTTATAATATCTCTTCTTTTTTTTTAATTTTGCATTTAAATTATCATATATGTAAGTTTTTTTATGTGAATTATCACTAACTATTTATCAAAAAATGCTTTAACCATCAAACTATTAAATATACAAATTTTCTACTTGAAATATCACCCTTCTTCAAGTGGAAAAAAAAATTATTAATAAAAATTTAAAATATATTTTAATAATAATTAACTCAATAAATTGTATAGATTACCGTTAATCCAACGACAACTAACGAACAAAGTGAGCAAAAAGGAAAAGAATGAGTCCCAATTTGGTAAATTCAAAGCTTCCCTCCCTCTCTGCTACCATCATTATAGGATCTTCATTTTTTATTTTTTATTTTCAATCATAATTTTGATTTCAGAGAATTCAATCTTCTTAAATTTCTGAATATTATGGATGAGCTAATCACAATCTTTGACTGTGATTTGATGCATTTTTGTGGCGGAATCAAAAATTTATATTGTGTTCATCTCTATTAACCAGTAAGTTACTGTCTTTGATAAATGACGGAGTCAGAAATTTATACTAAAATTTTATATTTGAATTTTCAACCAATGATCTAAACTCTACCTCCTATATGATCACTATGTTAGTATTTTTTTCTTATTTGTTGATGGGATTCAATAATTTCAATATAACAAAAAATATATTTTAGCTTTTTTTTTTAATTTTATAATTTTTCGATGAAAGAGATTCAATTGAACCGCCTTTTCCGTACTTAGCAACCTTCCTTCTTTGTTTGTACTTGCACTATAGAAAAATCACATTTTCCTATGGAATTTTCAGCTAAAAAATATTTAATGACTATTTTTACAGATATTTTGATTAAATCAGTATGAGAAAAATAGTAAATGTTTCATATGAAAAAGTATAAAGTTTTCTACTAAGAATCTGTTTTCTATCACGCATTTTCAAGTAAGATAAGTCGATGGAAAATGAGTGAAAGGATCATATTCTATAGCACAAATTTTTCGCTGATTCGCGGTGGGACAGGTTATATGAAGCTCAAATAAGTGGTTTAAGTTTTTAATGTCTTCCAGGTACTTGCATAGTGTGGGAGGAATTAAAATGTTGAACGTTCTAGCAAGTGTTGAGGAACAACTGATATTAAAATCAATCAAAGAAGAATGCAACTGGGATGATCTTCCAAAGAGGCTTCAAACAGCTCTAAATTCTAAAGAAGAATGGCATAAAAGGTTTGTTTTGTTTTCATAAATATTTGTGATTGAGTTATATAATGTCCAATACAGGGTATATGAAGGGGTCACCACTTCATATGTCCCTTAAGACTTTACTATTGGATATGGTGAGGATATAGCGTATGCAGACCTTACTCCTAACCTTGTAGGATAGAGGGGATGTTTCTGATAGACTCACGGCTTAAAAAGAGATGAAAAGGGATCAATCGTTACAATGTTACAGCAACAAGGTAAATGAAATGGAAGAAACAAACAGGTAGTACTATAGATATAAGTAAACAAAAATATGATTTTAATACTCTTGAAAGAAAAAGGAAAAACGCTCGGCAACCTACTAATTCTCTACTCTGATACTCGACCTCCACGTTGTCTTGTCAAGTGTCATGTCCTCAAAAAGCTGAAGTTGTGCCATGTCGTCTTGCCTAATCACCTCCCGCTTAAGGCCTTAGATTGAATGCTAAAATTCTTCAGTGAAACTAGAGAGGCATTTCAATACATAACTCAGATATTTCTCCATCAAAATGGTGTATTAGTATAAAGGATTACATTCCATCAAGAAAATTAATTGTGTAATTGAACCTTTGATATGCTCCAAGTTCTATTTCACACATATTATTAGAACTTGGCATGGTATATTTTGTTTTTACCAACTCGTTCTACAACTATGAACATAGTCAATAGGTGTACAAGCTTCAAGTTTTTAGTTATTTGGTGAGCTCACACTACTATAAGCACTATTAGAGTGACCTTTCATGGTGTAGCACCCGTGTCAGATCTTCCAAAACTATGCTACTAATGTAATATTTCAGTATGAATCTTTTCTCAGCTCATGATTATTCGTTCTACCATTAAAGATTTACTAGTTAACCTATGGTTCAATTTCCACTAACTAGTGTTTATGCAGGATAATTGAACATTGCATAAAAAAGAGACTCAAATGGAACACTTGTTTTGCTAGTAAAGTTTGCAAAGAAGGTGAATACTATGAAGAAATGTTGCGTTATCTACGAAGGAATTTAGCGGTGTGTATTGCTTGAAAATCATTTCTGATATTTTGTAATACAAATGTTTTTATCTGCAAGCAGCATAATTTGTTTACAATTATGCAATTATGTTTATAAAAAAATGTTGACAGGGAGGAAAGAAAGGTTCTATCAGCTAATATATGCTTATTGAGGTTATATTTCTATGCTAATCAATAAGTATGGATGTTTTGCGTTTCGATTCTTCGCCCAGTGCATTGTTATATTCCATTTATTATTTCACATGTTAGATCTGTGAAACTTGTACCTTGGAATTGATATGTTTTACAAGTTACAAAATTCAGTTAGTAACTTAATATGTTTAATTTGTGCCTGCAGCTCTTCCCATATCACCTGGCGGATTATTTTTGCCGTGTTATGAGGATGTCTCCTTTCAGATATTACTGTGATATGTTATTTGAGGTCATGAAAAATGGTAATAGCCTATATTTGTCCATTAAGAACGTCCATGCTTTTCCTTTTATTGAAACAGAAATGTCTTAGCACAGATGCTTCTGGTGCTGTATCGCTTGAGAGAATTATGTTTCTAACGTTCATCACTTAAAAGTTGAAGTTTGTTTCACTTAAGAAATAATCTATACCTTTTCCAAATTGTCCAAACGGCTAAGTTCTCCGTGTTTGAGCACTGTTTCAGCGTCATAATTTGTATGGTTTGCTACACGGCTTCATGTCTTTATTTTTCTCAGTTAGTTTATTGACTCTCTGCTAAACTGAATGCAGAGCAACCTTATGACAGCATCCCGAATTTTACTGCTGCAGATGCCTTACGGCTCACTGGAGTTGGAAGAAATGAATTTATTGACATCATGAATAAGTGCAAGTCTAAGGTATTGTCTGAAAAAAAAGTTAACTGCTAAGCTGTCCTAATACATATTCTGATAGATAGCAAATAACAGTTTGCGGCCATTCTAAGGTGGGATCCACCAGCTCTTAGAAGTGACTGATACTCAATCTTCTCGAGTCACACTTCTGTCTTAAACTCTATGTCAAATCAAAACCAGACAAACAAATTGAAATTGAGGAAGTATAAACATTTTTTCTATAGAAGCATCAAGAAAGTATAATGTGCCAGTTGAATATCACCCTACTGATGTTCCTTTAGTTTACAAAGTGATCTATATTCGAAGTAGTTAGTATCCAACTAGGAGGTCTATTCCCAATCTCAGCATGCTAAGCTCGATTGCTCATGTAGAGACGAGTGAATTCTTTTGTTGTTTGTCTAACTTAATTTTCATGATTTTGGAGCTTGGCAGAAAATTATGTGGAAACTGAACAAATCAATAGCGAAAGAACTGTTGCCTACTCAGCCAGTGGACTTTGTTATTGAGCCATGGTGGGCAGTTTGTCTAGTCAACTTTACTATGGAAGAATTTAAGGAAAGTTAACATAGACATTCAATTTCTCCGCAAAATGTAATATTTCGCTTCCTCTGTGATTGACATGTGAGGTTTTTCTCGTGGTCTTTGTTATCCTTCTCACAGAAATTGACAGAAGAAGAAACGGCAACAATAGATAAAATTTGTGAGGAAGCAAATTCTTTCATTCTTTTTGATCCTGAAATTATAAGAGGTCTACATCGACATGGACTAGTGTACTTTGATGTTCCTGTCTATGCTGATGATCGTTTTAAAGGTAATTCGTAATTTCAGATTTGGTTTAGAAGTTTTTTTGTTACTTGATTTATCTTTTACTTTTTAAGACAGCTTTAATTGCTGAGTTTTTCTTATCTTGATTAGTCATTGTTGGTTTGACAATGTTCATTATCATTTGAATGAAAGCTGGTAATCATATTTGAACATCATCTAGTAGTTATAATCGGAACATAATGGATAGTAATCTTCATTCCTATGCTCTATCCACGTCTTCATTTCCAAAATAACTAGCTAAATAAAAAAGAAGTTGGTTGTGTGTGGCTCATTTAGTTTTATTGTTCATGATCGATTGAAAAAATTGTCTTGACTTTACATATATCAAAAAGATTTCTGGCCTTACGTGCACACTTATGCTTTCTGTTGATCCTTTTATTTGAGACATTAGGGTGTTGATACGCACTATTAGTCTATTACAGTTTCCAGGCTTGAAGGGTTCGTTTCAAACCGAGAGCAGTCTTATGAAGATCCCATTGAAGAGTAAGGCATTTCTCTTAAACAAAGGAGTTTTAATATTATATTTCCCTATTATATTGATTGTGGCTAATAGAAGGGGAACCTTGGGGTAATCAGTAAAGTTACTGGCATGTGACTAAAAAGTCAGGGGTTCGAGCTGTGGAATAGCCTCTTGCAGAAATGCAGGGCAGGATCCTTGTAGTCCTTCCCCGGACCCATGCATAGTGGGAACTTAGTGCACCAGGCTGAAATTCCTTTTTTTTTATATATTATCAAATCAATATATCAATTGTGATCAAGATATAATAAGAAAACCTCATTATCCAGGTTGCTGTATGCTGTTTTTGTGGTTTCAAGTGAGAATACAACTGTTGCTGAGTTATCGACAACATTACAAGCTGATCTTTCTCAATTGCAAGCAGCTGCTTCGTTTGCTTGTCGATTGGGATGGGCTATCAAGCTAATCGATCCATCTTCTATTCTTCAAGATTTGAATATCCCGGGGTCACCTAAAAGTATCCTCAGCGAAGAGGAAGATGGTTCAAATGCTAGCTTGGGCTTTGCAAATGCATCCACTGATGGCAATGCTTTGCAGCAAGGAGAAATTCCATGGGCAGAAAATAATATCTCCGGGCCTGGATATGGTCGAATTGCTTTCCTTGTTGACGCTAATATTACTTCGTATCTTATGATGGGATCTGTATCACCAGGTTTAGCTTCTTCTCCTAACTTTTGTGTTTGGCTGAGACATCTGTTTTCATTTGTTGTTTTCTAAACAGAGCTTTTCTTCTTCACTGAATATCTTCAGCAAAGTGTTTTTACCTTTTGAAGCACCTGTTTTCTTCTTCAGGTCTGAAATCTCACGCGGTGACATTATATGAAGCTGGAAAACTAGGTCATGCAAGCATTACAGATCTTTGTAATGATTTGAGCACACTAGAGGGGGCAGTATTTGAAGGTGAACTGCAGGAGTTTGCCAATCATGCATTTAGCCTTCGGCATGTCCTGGAATGTCTAATATCAGGAGGGGTTCCATCTGAAGAAGTTGAAAAAACTACTATTGTTTCTGGTAGAAGTGATAATGCTAGTTCCTTGATGGACATTTCTTGTGCTGAAAACTCGGGAGATTCTGCTACAAATGAGTTTGAGATAAATGATGAGAATTTGGTACATTCTGGAACACCAAAAGAATGCACTGATGAGATAAAACATCTATCTGGTAATTCTGCCAGTGATAATATACATTCTAAGACTGATGAGAAGTCGGTAAGTACTGAAGATTTAGACATCGCAAAAGGTTTAAAGAAACAGAAGAATTATCGTGTGGATATTCTCCGATGTGAAAGCTTGGCTGCTCTATCACCGGCTACTTTAGATCGTCTATATCAGCGTGACTATGATATTGTCATATCCATGAATCCCATTCCTCCTTCAGCTTTGCCAGGAGCAAAAGGCCCTGCTCATTTTGGACCTCCCTCACCCTCGTCTATGACGCCTTGGATGAAGTTGGTGCTATATTCTGCTATGGCTAGTGGACCTATATCTGTTGTTCTAATGAAAGGCCAGTGTTTAAGAATGCTTCCTGCACCATTAGCTGGTTGTGAAAAAGCACTTGTATGGTCATGGGATGGATCTTCTATTGCAGTTTCGGGGAAGAAATCGGAAGGGAACTTAGTGAAAGGAAGTATACTTTTACATTGTGTAAATTCACTTCTCAATCATTCAGCTGTTCTTGTGCAGCCACTCAGCAAATATGATCTTGATGAGACTGGAAGAGTTGTTACTTTGGATGTCCCCTTGCCCTTGAAAAACTCCAATGGTTCAACGGCTCAGATAGGAGAGGAATTAGGACTGTCCACTAAAGAGATGTTCAATTTGAACTCATTATTAGCTGGTTTAGCAAACAAAATGAGCTTTTGGACCGTTGGTTATATTCGTCTATTAAGACTTCATAATAGTAGACTCTTGGAAAACCTTGCACCTGATGATCATGAGATGTATGAATGGGTTCCACTAAGCGTAGAATTCGGTATCCCACTGTTTAGTCCAAAATTGTGCAACAATATGTGCAAGAGAGTAGTCTCGTCTCAGCTACTCCAAACAGACTCATTTACGGAGCATCATAATGAAATGCAAGACTTAAGAAGGAGACTGCGAGACGTTTGTACTGAGTATCAAGCCAATGGTCCAACCGCGAAACTCCTTTACCAGAAAGAGCAGTCTAACGATGAAGCACCTCGACAGCTTATGACCTATGCGAGTAGAAGATGGAATCCCCTCGTTAATCCTTCTTCTCCCATTTCTGGTCTCTCTAGTAAAAGCCAGAGGCTGAAACTCGCTAATCGACAACGATGTCGTACAGAAGTTCTGAGTTTTGATGGCAACATTCTGAGGTGTGTCTTGATCAAACTCTTTCATATTTTCAAAGACTAATTATTCTTTGCTTATTATATCTTTACCATTGGAACTTCCAACATATTATCTGCAAAATACATAAATGACACTCGAACTTGGCCTTAGCTGGCAAGTAAGCACTTCAACTTTCAAAGTGCACATCTAGACACCTTATCTTCATTTCAGCTAACAACTAAACACTCCAACTCATCACCATTTTGTCTCGTGGACGCCCAATGCTAACATGACACATAAATTTTAAAGTGGAGACAAGTTGAGGTGTCTAGATGTACATACTCAAAGTTGGTGTGTTCACTTAACTTCTAGTTTTGAGTGACCATCTGAGAAATCAACTCACACTACATTAATTAGCGTGTCATTTAACAATATCAGATAGATAATTTTGTTAAATATTGACAATGATGTTCCTCTGGTAATACGACCGCTAATTCATATACAAATGTCTGTTTCTTGCTGCTAATTGGAATTAGAAACTCTTACTGAATTCTTTGCTTTTGCTGTTTGATTGAGAACTCTATTTGATGATGCTCATTAAGTAATATGATGACTGATTATACCATATCTAGCTACCAACGTGTGATCGATAACTATACTACTTAGTTCATTGCTTGAAATTCTGTATAGTATAGTTTCTGTTTTCTCTTGGAAACAGTCTCTGGGAGAAATACAAGGTAAGACTGTGTACAATAGACCCTTCTGTTTTCTAACTTAATTTACATCATGTGTTCTAAAATGAGCTTGCAGATCATATGCCCTGCCTTCTATTTACGAGGCTGAGGAATCGCCTTCAAAAACTAGTAAAGCTGATCAAGATGATACGAACAGTAAAGAACTGATTCACCCTGGTGTAAATCTTCTATATGATGGTTCTGAGCTGCGTCCATTCGAGATTGGTGCCTGCCTGCAGGCTCGTCAACCTGTTTATTTAATCGCGGAGGCCTCTGCAGCATCTGCATTGTTTCCAGTTAAATAAGGGATATATTTACCAGGTGCATTATGGAATTGGAAAGTGTTTATAGAGTCTTTTTGTTGTCACATGTGTCCTACGTGCCATAATACCAATCAGTCTGAGTGTATGTATCTCACGTGAATTGTCACACAGAATGTGAAAGACGTAGAAGTTTGTTGAAACCAAGTTAATGGACTCATTTATATATTATGCATTTACTTGAAGTTCAAGACTTCTTCCTCTTTTTTTTTATAAGGTAATATTTATTAAAGGTATAATATATAAACGTGTCATTTAACTTGATTTTAGCTGATATTTATGCCCTTCAATTAAAGTTGAACAAGCATACATCCTACGTGACATAATACAAATCAGTTGAGTTTATTTCACGTGTATTGCATGAAGAACTCGTGTGTATACCTGTTAAATTTTATACACATTTAAGTGTATACATGTGCACATCCAAAATTAAAAAAAATTAAATTCTTTTAAAAGCAAAATTAAAGAACACGTTTATATGTTATTCCTTTGCTTAAAATTCAAAACTTTAGCTTATGTGGCTGCTAGAAATAAAAGAATTTGAACCTTGTTTCCCTTTGAAGTGAATCAACCAATAGGATGTTGCTCACATTTCAATTTGCAAAGTTCCTTGTGGAACCATGATTTTCCTTTAAAGGATTCAAATTATTTAAGTAAAGAAAGAAGAAAAACACCTGTAAAAATTAAGGAGATTCAATATCTATTATATTTATATATTTTTAAAAAAAAAATTGATCTTGTATATTTATAAATCTCGCGTTTATAAATAATAGAGTGGAGTTTTCTAAAAAATTTATGATGAGTGAGGCATACCAATTAGAAAAAATACATTATCGTGGGTCTCACTCTATTATAAATTCCCTTCTCTTTTCATAATCTTGATTTTTTATTTGTTAAAAATTATATAGATATAAATAAATTATTACTAACTTAGATTTATTTTTCTTCTTTTTTTCTGTGTCTTTCTTATTCTTGTTTTTGTCATTTTGGTTGATTTTTTTAGACTTCATAATTTAAAGAATTTCAATATTAATATCAATATAAAAATTAAATTTCTAGAAAAATAAATATGCATATATTGTCTTGCCTCTCTCCTCCTTACATATTTATGAATCATAATTAAGTAAACTATAATTATAGATCTCTAAGTAAATCTAAATTATAATCAACTTTCAAAGTTTCTTTATTAATTTATAAATCATAATGGCATAACACATAAGAAAATATTATGTACCATAAAATTTAAATTTATATATACATTGTTAAAGAATTATAAAAATTTTACGGTCATTGCTTTGATTTGATTTGATTTTTCAGTTTTCATGAATATTCTTGAATATAGCTATAAATTTTGTATGAGCTTTTTGCGCAAAATTATCTTTGTTTAATGTTTTCTTAGAATTTGATTCAACTTCTTTTCATATAAAATGAAATTTCCCCCCCAAAAAAATTCTAGAGTATAAATCATTTTTTTCAACTTTCTTTTGAAAGTTTTGTTTTGAAAAAATTGTAAGAAATAACATTTCAGACTCACTATCGCAACAAATCAAAATAAAATGACCACATTTTAGAATAGCAACAACTATGAAAGAATTTTTTTCAAAAAGAGACGCACAAAAAGAATACCCAAAAAAAATATCATTACCAAACTAACATATGACTACTATAATAATAGTACAGGGATAATTACACCTACAAGCCACTGAAAAATATTATTTACACAAAAACTAATCAACTTTTTTTTAATTATGAAAAGTAGTCATCCAGCTGACCTTTGGCTATTTGTTACAATTTTGGGTATTCAGTCCTCATTTTATAGGCATGTATAATCAACGTATATTTGTGTATCATAATGTATATTTAGTGTATAACTCATGTATAAGTAATATGCATTGTATAGCAGTGTATACTTTCTATAACTATATTGTATAGTCATGTATAGTTTCACTGATTTGAGGCTATTTTTTATGTAAATAAAATATGAGTTTTTTTTTTAAAACTTTTTACTTTTTTGTATATATATGTAATTTCCCCAATAATATACTTACTATAATTTCACAAATTAATATAATATTTTAAAAAATTATAATAATTACAAAAAGACAAATGCATTAAAAACCTCTTACAATTTTTATATTTATTCAACTCGATTTATTGTGTGAATATATTTTGTCTCTCTTGTTGGTTTTAACATGTTCTTACTTTAAAGGAGGCAAATGACCCACTTATTCATGTGTCAAAAAATTAATAAAGTCTCACACATTTAGTTGATTGCGACTCTTCCGTCATAAAATGTTTGGTAGAGCTACCTAAGTACTATTTTAAAATTTGTATTTTCTTCGTCTCATTTTAATTGAATCTATGAGATAACGCACACATATTAAAAAAATTATTCAAAAATAAAATTTACATCATACCTTTTACTATGAAATCATAAATATGTAACGTAATTTATCTCCTAAAAAATATAAAACTTCAATAAATTAAAGGACAAATATGAAAAAAAGTTTCAAATATTCTTCTTGAACTTTGAACAATTCAACTATTTTGAGCATTGAAAAAACCCTCAAAAATTTAATTAATTTGAGACGGAAAAGTATTAAATTAAAATAAATTTAAATGGAGCGGCCTAAGCATTTATTATTATTTCCTCCATTTCATATTATTTATTTTGATAGATCAAATATATTTTCTAAAAAAATAAATTCTTTAAAAATAAAAAAATGTATTATATTCACTCTCACCCGTCATAGCCCCCATCCCACCATCAGGCCCTCTTCATCCCAATTTTTCATAATATTTATTTACATTACATATAAATATTTTTAAAATAATATTTTTTTTATTTATCTAACATAATTATTTTTATTTTTAATAAATTTAAATTAATCGAGACTCAATTTTGAACAGGGGAATAGACAGTGACTCTTTTGAAGAGACATTAATTTGTTGGTTTCGAAAGTACTGTTGAGTTGTTTGGCGACTTATCATATTCATTAGAATTTCAGAACGTTATGACACTGACAATACTCATCAAATTTAAAACAAAATTAAGATATTTTTTATTTTAATTTATTTATTCTATTTATTTCTTAGTTCATTTTTCTTCACAAAAATCTTGCTATTTTGTTCTATTTTTTTCGTTTATTTTAAAGAGAATATTTCCTTTAGTCATTTTTTTATTTTAACTTATCATATAATATATTTAAAGTTTGAAGATAAATAGACATTTTGACACATTTTATATATCTTTAATTTTAATTATAAAATTTAAAAAGTTACTTAAATTTTGTGTGAAAAAAAAGAATATGGAGAAACATAAAATGAGACCGAGAAAGTAATAAACTAAATTTTATTTATTCTTCATTTAATGAATTAATTAGTCAAAAATTCGTAACTTAATTTACTTGGCATCTCGTTTCCTAGTGCATATATTGTGAGACCATCTATAATAATAGTCCTATTAAATAAGATGTATTAGTAATGTTGAGATAATTAGTTATATAGATAGTATCTTTAATTTATCGTATATTTTAAAATAAGAATAATATAATATCTTGTGTTGTTAATATCATGGTTTATTATGTATAAAAATAGTAGTATTTTATTTATCTCAATTTATATGACATTCCCTTTTCTAGGCCAATTTAAAGAAGAACATATTTTTATATTTGATAATAATACTAAAATGCTCGTTTCACTCTTAATAAGATGATTTATATTCATGCAAATACATAAGACTCATTTTAATCGCACGTCCAAAAAGCTTTTTTTTTAAAACTCCAAATCAAACGACTAATACCATCAAACAAAAAAATAACAACAAAACTAATATGAAATTGAAGTATCCATGAAGTTGAGTAAATATAATTTTACTAGTGATTTTTTTTCGAATTTTTTTACCATCAAAGATTTGATTCTTGTGTTATAATCTACGGAAACACTTATTTTCTCCAAATGTTTATAACAAATCATAATCATAATTAATTAATATTTTATTATATAGTATAATCTTTATTTGTCACTTAAGCTGAGAGAATTGAGTGTTGGGTAACAAATAAGTTTTGAAATTAAAATTGGTAACAAGTTTGACCACTTCAAGTAAAAAAAAAATTAATTAGTAATTAAGTTAATTGAGGTGTAAAATATAATTTTTAAAACTTTTAAACTTCAACTAAATATCTAAATAAATCAAAATTTTATTTTACCTCAATTCTCTCGCTTCCTCACCCGACTCTTCTTCTCTTCTCTTCTCTTCTCTTCATCTCAACGTCCACCCCTTTCTGACCCATCTCTTTCCTTTTCTTCCATTTCTCCCAAATTTCATCATCAACGTCGTCAGCAACAACGGCGGCGGCGGCGGCGTTAGTAGCAGTAGCAGCGGCGGCGTCAGTAATAACAGCAACAGCGGCGGCGTCAGCAACAGTAGCAGTGGCGGCGTCAACGGCGGTGTCATCATCTTCTTCGTAAAATTCAATTTGAGTTTTAAAAGTATCATTTTTTCTTTTCTCTCATAGTTAGGGTTTTGAGGTTGTAAAAGAATTGTGACTCCATGGCACTAGCATACATACAAGAACAACTCTCACAGTAGGGTTTAGAGTTGCAATTTCAGATATGTGGTTTCATGTGATTCTAGTTTCAGTTGTTCTCTGTGATTCTAAGATTGTTCTTTCTTTATCAGTAAAGATTTTTGTGCTGAAATTATTTAAGGAGTCTGAATCTGCTGAGAGTTTTCAGTAGTTGCTGACATATGGATACAAAATATCACTGTGCCGACTTTCTAAGTCTATGATTAATAATATAAATATGTGTTTAACATATATACACACACATAATATATGTATATAGATAGATGTATAATTGAGCCATAATTAAGGTAATGGATATACATGTGCCAATTGTTGAGATCTATCTCCTCTTGATGATGGTGTTAGGTATGGAATAAAATATCACAGTGGAAGAAGTTACATTACATCTATGATGTAAGGTACATAAAATAGAATGAAGTCTTTCGGGAGAAAGCCTACAAGCTTGATATAGACTTAGAAAGTCGACACAGTGATATTTTGTATCCACTTAATGTTATTCATCACATGTAGTCAATTTAGGGGGAAGATGTCAGCAACTACTGAAAAATCTCAGCAACTGCTGAAAAATCTCAACAGATTCAGACTCCTTAAATAATTTCAGCATAAAAATCTTTACTGATAAAGAAAGAACAATCTTAGAATCACAGAGAACAACTGAAACTAGAATCACATGAACCCACATATCTGAAATTGTAACTCTAAATCCTAACTATGAGAGTTGTTCTTGTATGTATGCTAGTGCCATGGAGTCACAATTCCTTTACAACATCAAAACCCTAACTATGAGAGAAAAGAAAAAATGATACCTTTAAAACTCAAATTGAATTTCACCAAGGAGATGATGACGCCGCCGTAGACGCCGTCACTGCTACTGCTGCTGACGCCGCCGCTGTTGCTGTTGCCGCCGTCGCTGACGTTGATGATGAAATTTAGGAGAGATGGAAGAAAAGAAAAGAGATGGGTCAGAAAAGGGTGGACGTTGAGATGAAGAGAAGAGAAGAAGAGAAGAAGAGTCGGGAGAGGAAGCGAGAGAATTGAGGTAAAATAAAATTTTAGTTTATTTTAGATATTTAGTTGATGTTTAAAAGTTTTAAAAATTATATTTTACACCTCAATTAACTTAATTACTAATTAAAAAAAATTTGACTTGAAGTGGTCAAACTTGTCACCAATTTTAATTCCAAAACTTATTTGTCACCCAACACTCAATTCTCTCAAGTAAGCTAGTAATTTAAGAATCTAGATTCGATCGTAATCTTATACAATGAGATAGTAATTTGAGATATTAGACAATCAGTTCAGTAAGAAGAAAAAGAAGAGGAGGAGGAGGAGGAAGAGGAGGAGGAGGAGTTAGAAATTAGGTTTTTATTAAAATTTGAGTTAAAATGTAAAAAAAAAAAACCTTAAGGACCTATTTTTAAAAAGCCACATATTATTAAAACTTAACTAAAATTTTGTCACCTACACTTAATATTTAAAACTAGAGTCACTCTTTTTTAATTTTCACTCATTTTTGTCACCCTTGATTCATTTTCTCTAGTTTCTTGGATGAAAAATTACTCATGAGCGCACATATATATAGTAAATATTGAATCTTCTTCGACTAATTTATTCTTGCATTTATTTTGTTATATTTTAAACCTACTTAGTAAAAATTATAATTTCACCATTGAACTCTGCATTCAACTAAATGCACCATTTTACTTTTTTTTATAACATGAATGTTGTGGCTAATATATAATATTAGATAATTTTTTATGACATATAGATAGAATATCTATTAAATATTAATTTATTTGTTATTATAATATATATTAATTTAAAGTCACTAGCAAAAGAAATCCAACAAAGTCAAATTCTAAATTCACTTTCATGTGTAACTCTACATACGATTGTAGTTGATCATTCAGATCGTTTAGTTGGTAAAATAAGAAATAACAATCTTGAAAATTTATCTTATCGCCACCAAATACTTATTAAATATTAAGTTCCTAATCTCCTTTTTATTAAAGGAAAAATATATCAAAGGTTGGGAATTAAAATTACAACCTATTTTAGATGTTCAACAATTGAATAGTCTTAACCTGGAGTAACCCCACAATTAATTATAAATTAGTACATTTAAAAAAAAGGTTACCATGATAATTAGGTTTAATAAACAACACTAATTTATACAGCACATGGATCAATGTCAAGTAGTTTCCCGTTGGAAGTCATCATTGGTAAGAGAGATAGTCTCTTTCTTAAATTAAAAAAATCAAATATTTAAAATTATATGATAAATTATTTATAAATAGTGATTCTTCATGTTAATTCAACGAAAAAATGCAACTAAAATATTAATAAAAAAAATTATTTGAAATTTTAATAAGCAAAAACCAAAAATTAATCTTTGTTAATTTTAGTCTCATATTAGTAGAAATATTTATCTCAAAATCGTACTTAATTTAGAAAATTAAAATAAAATTAATTAATTTTTATTTATTTTTTCCTTAAAAGTAATTGTTTGAAAGTAAATAATATTGATAATATTGAAAAGATGGAAAATAAATTAGATAAAAATATGTTTTTGTGATATTTTAAAATGAAAAGAGTGACAATTAACTAATATGGGACGGGGAATCTTAGCAGTTCAGTTGGTTGACTACCTGAATTCTCACCTTGTTAGGTGAAGGTTCGATTCCCACATTTTAATTTTCCTCCCCCTTTCCCCTTCCCTTACCCCCAATTAAAAAAAAACTAATATGGGACAGAGGGTTGAAAAGTATACTGGCTTTCATAGAGGTAACTTAATCAAAAATGTTCAATCAAAGTTACAGACTTGGAAAGGAAAACTATTGTCTTTTGGAGGTAAGGTTGTCCTGATTAATAGTGTGCTACAAAGTATTCCTATTTATCAGTTATCTGTAATAGTTCCTCCAAAGTATGAGGTGTGTTTACCCAAAAGAGAGGGTGGTCTAGGTTTTAGATCATTGTTTGATGTATCTAAAGCTTTATTTGCAAAATTATGGTGGTGTTTTAGAACCAAGAAATCTATGTGGAATAAATATTAAGAGAGACACAGGCCGCAAATAGTTGAATGGAATGGGGGTTCTCAAACGTGGAAACATATGCTGAAGGCAAGGGATTTCTTCGACCAAGAAATTTAGTGGAAAACTAACTGTGGTCATAGCAGTATCATGTTTGATAATTTGACCTAATTGGGTGCTTTGTATTTCCACCTACCCATTACCTTTTCTTCTGATATAATGGAGAAGGATGTGGAGGAACTAATAGTAAAAGGTAGATGGAATGAGGATAAGCTAAGAGATAACTTCCCTCGGGATGTGGTAGATCATATTCTTAGTGGTATTGATATAGGATCTACACAGGGTAGGAGGGATAGACCTTTCTAGATGCTTTCTAACTCAGGAAACTTCTTTGTAAAATCAGCCTGGGAAACCTTAAGGTTTCCAAGATCACCAAAATTGCACTTTGAGAAGATATGGAGCAAGGAAATTCATTTTAAAGTATCTTTCTTTGTGTGGAGGATGTTTAAAAAGAGAATTCTTATAGGGAAATTTTGGAGCAGGTTAGGATTGGTGGATGAAGTAGTGTGTTGTTGTTGTGACTCAATGGTTAAAGAATCTTTCCATCATTTATTTTTAGCATGTCCTACAGCCAGTCAAGTATGGAATGTATTTGCAGAAGGGGCAATCATTCAGGGTCTTTTTATTTTTTTAAAAGACACCATTTATAAATGGTGGAATGTCTCATGTTCTAGCAAACTTAGACCTTTGTTTAATGTTGTTGTCGCGCCCCATTTTTTCCTCGCGGAAAAAGGGAACCTGGACGACGTCGTGGCAACGACTCTTTTGGGATTTT
>JBCEWC010006715.1:0-22559 GCA_038996855.1 Solanum aculeatissimum | reverse complement strand
TCAAAAAATATTATATCTGAATTTCAAATATTTAAACACTATTTAAAAATATTAAAAATATTTTAGTTATAGATTCATATTTTGCATTGAAAGATACTTATTATGTATTATTTACTGAATTTAAAATGTATTATAATTATTTTTTATAATTTTCTCTTATTAATGATATTAAATTAATAATTATTACATTAAAAATATATTACTTATATTCTCCACGTGCAATAAAAAATGTTTACAATACATATGAAGTATCAAATTCAAAATATATTACAATTGTAATTTTTATTTATTTATTTTTATTATTGATATCAAAAAATATTATGCTTGAATTTTCAAACATTTAAACACTATTTATTAGTATATATATATACTAATACATTAGGATTGTGTCAGAAATGTATTTATATTTATTTACATAAAATAAATTTTCTAACTTAAGGAGTAGTAAAAATATTATTTACATAATACTCAATTCAAATTAAATTTAAAATTGAAATAATTCATTAAATATTATTTTTAAAAAAGGAAAAAAAGGAGAAAGAAAGAACCATAGCTTAAAAAAAGAAAAAAAAAAGAAAAAAGAAGTTGCACACCAAAAAAGAAAGAAAAGAAAACAGAAAGTTGAGCAAGAAAGAAAGAAAAGAGAAAAAGGAGAGAAAGAGGGGGAGAGAAGCAAGAGAAAATAGTTTTATTTTCCTTTTACTATTTCAGGTAAAATAAACATAATTATTTTTAGTAAAATCAAAACATATGTTAAAATTAATAATTAATGTTATATAATATATTATTTATGTAAATGATCCTTTTTCCAAAATAAAATTCGTGCTAAATGGCGCGGCCATTGCAGAGCATATGCATAGCCATCAGTGCTGGGCCATGGCCTGGTGTATTTAATGGACTATTCAAGGATGAGCTGGATCCATTAAAATGGGTAAACTTCTACAACAGTCAAATAAATATCACTGTCATTATTTTTGAGAATTAATTTGTTTGTTTTATTTTTTTTAATTTATTTATCAAAAAAATTATTTTTAATTGGATATGTTATATTATTAAATTTAATATTACAAGATTTATATTATTTTATTTTTTAAAATATTGTATCATATTAAAAGAAAATAAATCAATTAAAACGGATGCAATAGTTTCTAACCTTTTTAAATATTCGTGTCTCTTTAATATAAGTATGATATAACTGAGAACAAAGGAGAGGAATATGGAAAGAATGAAATAATGAAAGAGGAAGATGTTATGTGTATATTTTATATAGTTGTTTTTAAGAAAATATTTAATTTATGAATTATATTTTAATTTTAGTTTTTCATGCGATATTTTTAAAGTCACAAATTAAAGCGTACTTTTATATATTTAATATAACTTTAATTTAAATTCATAAATTTTTAATTTTTTTTAAAATTTTTTAAATTTTGTACTAAGCCGACTAGTATAACTCGTGTATTTTCCTACTCATCTTTCAAAGGCCCATTTGTACTCAACTACAATCACTTCCCTTATTAAAAAAAAGTCCTTCGACCAATCCTCAATCGATAGCAACTTCATCCTAGCGAAGTAAAATTTCTGCCCCTTTCGCTTAATTAATCTGATCAAACACTTGTTCTTTTTTATTTTTGACAGAAGAATAAGAGTACAAATTTTTTCGAATAGTATACTACAATGTCTTTATATCTCTTAGAAAATAATTTTGATAAAAAAAAAGTTAAATTAAATATTTTTTTTAAAAAAAGCTGGAAAAAATAATAATGTTTAGACAAAATGATTGATTTATGTGGGGAGCTTTGGGGGTGTGGGGGCTAGAAGTGGATGATTATGCTACTTTAAATTACCTTATCCAGCCGCCTCGATAGTAACGTTTTTTTTAAAAGAAAAAAATGGGATTTGATTGAATTTAACTAAATTTAAATTTATATATTACAAAATTCATTTATAAAAGCTTGCTCCTAACAAGAAAAAGGCTTAATCTTAACAAAAAAAAAAAGGATCGTGCGTTATACGGATTCAATATATGTTATTTTTAATTTTTTTAATTATTTAAATTTATAATATTTTCAAGTAGTTTTTAAATAATAAACATTACTCCTACAATGGAAAATAATTTATTACGGGTAATATTGTAATTTTCATAATTATAGTAGACGAAGAAATAATTAAATAATAATTAATAGAAATGATATCGTAAAATTAAATAGACACGTTAGTAGCCACCGTAAAACGTTATAATAATTAACAGAAATGACACAATAAAATTATGCGAATACTTTAATAGCCACCGTAAGCAAATTCGTTAATTTAATAGTCAGTTGTCTGCTTTAACCTGCCTGCTTGCATCTGTCTGCTTCAAGTTGCTGAGCAATTGGTAATTTTATAGTAGAAGTAGATGAAAAAATATTTAAATAATAATTAATAAAAATAATATAGTAAAATTCAGCAGACACTTTAATAATTATCGCAAAATTAAGTAGACACATTTAAAATTAAATAGAAACGTCAATAATCATTACAAAATTAAACAAACATATTAATTTAATACTCAATTATCTATTTGCAGCTACTTACTTTCAGATATCTGCTTCAAACCGTTGAAACAGACATATGACTATCCGATGTTCCTCAAATTAGTGGCTTATTAAATAAGAGAATGAACAAACTTGTAGCGTCTTCATGAAGTTCAAAGGCAATTATTTTTATATTATGCCAATAATAATTAATTAATCTCCTCCAATACATAATTGATAGCACGGACAGCACATCAACTTTGACCTGTATTAAATTTGACTACCTTTGAGATTTTGGCCCAAACTGTTAATATATTATTATGTCCATATATAGTTTATCAACATCTAATCATGCAAAAAAATCTTAAAGATTATGATCAACAATAATACAACATATAGAACTAATTAATTCTTTTTCCTCATGTATCTATAAATACCATTCTCAAGAAGCAAATGTATCATATAACAAACAAGCTAAAGCATGTCTCCTTCATGGCCTACTACACTTGTTGCCTCTCTCTTTCTTTTCTCCCAAATATTTTCTTGCATTGCCCAGGTTCCACCTGAAAACACCTTTAAATTCGTGAATGAAGGCGAATTAGGACCTTATGTTGTAGAATACAGAGCAGATTATCGCGTTCTTAGTGTTTTCAGTAATCCATTCCAGCTCTGTTTCTACAACACAACTCCTAACGCATGGACGCTGGCATTGAGAATGGGCACTGTCCGTTCTGAATCACTCATGCGTTGGGTGTGGGAAGCAAACAGGGGAAACCCCGTTAAAGAAAACGCAACCCTCACGTTCGGAACTAACGGAAATCTCGTCTTGGCGGACGCTGACGGTCGAATCGCCTGGCAGACCAACACGGCTAATAAGGGGGTGACCGGGTTCAAGTTGTTACCGAACGGTAACATGGTGCTACATGACTCTAAGGGGAGATTCGTTTGGCAGAGTTTCAATCATCCCACTGACACGTTACTAGTAGGCCAAACTCTCCGTTTGTCCGGCCCGAATAAGCTTGTGAGCCGGGCCTCGGTGAAAAAGAACGCGAACGGGCCTTACAGCTTGGTGGTGCAGCCGAGATTGTTCGGTATCTATAACAGGACGAAACTAGGCGTGGAATTAGCTTGGTTTGATTTTGGAAACAGTACATTGGAATCGGTAAAATTGAATAGTGGGAATCAAAGATTGAAGTTGGATTATCGACTGGCAAAATCAACAAAAAGAAGTTCACATGTGATGGCTTTTACAAACTACAACACAACATTGACATATCTTAGACTTGAAATTGATGGAAATCTAAAGGCTTACACTTTTGTTAGAGATGAAGAAGCAGATGAATTCCGTTGGAAAGTAACTTACAAAATGCTTTAAGAAAATGTTTTTTAAAAAAATATTAAAAAATTAACTCTATAAGATAAGGATTTCATTTCTAATAAAATAAGTGGATAAAATGAGTGGCTCTACAGCTATTCTTTTTCCTTTTTTTTCCTTTTTTTTAAAATAAAAAAAATATATAAATATAGCTAGTTGAAGGGTGTATTTAATTATTGTTATAATTTCTAGTTTTTTTTTTTGGTTGAAGGGTGTATTTTATTATGTTTTCTACTATTTAATAAGATGCTATTTATGATTTCTTTCTATTATTTGTTATGTAAAGGGAAATTAAAGAACGTAAAATAGATAATATTCAAATTAACATGGTTAGAAAGACCAAAAGAAAAAAGGCATAATACTCTGCAGTTTGCTGCATATTAAACGCTAGTCCTTAAAAAAATTAATCCAAATAGTTGTCAATTAAATCTCTTAAATGAAAATAGTCGATGAATGTATAATGTAGTTGTATAAATAAAATTGTGTATAATGTATATCGATTAGAAAAAAATAAACAATCGGATCGATTATTTGTGCTGAGTTGGGCTTGGGCCACTACTTCCTGAAGTAGTCCAACGAAACAGAGGGAGTTGAAGCCCACATGAAACACTCGGTTCATTGACATGGTAAATAAAGGCTTGGGTTGTATATTTAGAAAAATTTACGTGGATAAGTAAACATATACTAGTTAATTAGCTAACATGATTATAGTTTGAAATAATTACGGCTTGTGACTAACATCTTTGTATAATTACAGTTGAGTTTGTACAACAAATTGTATAAAGAACTGTGTCAAATATACAAACATTGCGAATCACATAGCGAATTATACAAACGTGTGAATTGTACAGAAAACTATACAAACGTTGTGTGCAAATCGTATAGCGAAATACATAAACGTTATACAAAAACTGTGAATTGTATAATGAATTATACAAACGCTGCACGATTTGTATAGTGAATATACAAATACTATAAATTGTATAGCAAATTATACAAACGTTGTACGTGAATTATATAACGAAATATAAAAACGTTATACAAAAACTGTGAATTATACAGCGAATTATACAAACGCTATATAAAAACTGTGAATTGTATAACGACTTATCCAAACATGGCAGGAATTGTATAATGAAATATACAAACATTGTTATAACTATAGTTACGAAATGTAATTACCCGATAAATACATGATTTTGACATGACCATAAATGAGAACCCAAAAAAACTAAGATGAGATTCATATGCTCCATCGTTGTGTCGTTTCAGAAAAAAATTTCATCAGACATTAGGAATCTAAGCACATTTTTGCACTATTTTTAGTAACAACGTTTGAGATGGTGGGACCATAAAAAGGAAAAATAAGAATGAAAATCAATGATGGGATTTAATTTGAGCCATGGTCTTAACTAGTGTAGGGTAGAGTGGTATCTTTCACGAGGAATAAAAAATAATAATTTCAAGATAAAATATAAAAAAAAATTATCTTGTATTTGGTTATGAATGTTAGTTAGTTGTTGAATTATTTATTATACGATTACGGGTTGGTTTGGATGTCTAATTGTGTAGGAGATAATGATACTATCTTTTACCTAATCATCGGTAACGACTCACTTTTTCTAAGTAATAGGAAAAAAGACCTAAACGTGTCACTGAAAGATTTTATTGAGATAAATATGGAATGTTAAGAACTTAAAGAAGGTAGGATTGACAGTTGGTTAAATCTATTCCAAATTATACATGGACAGTAGTTGGAATCAACGGATCTCCTAGAGTTTCCTCATCATCTATAAGTTTCTCTTGAGGAAGAGGATCAAGTTGGCCCTTGAGAACAACTTGATGTACTATTTTTCTTCAAACTTTTGAGGGAATTACGGTAAAAAAAAAGAATGAAAATTCATGAATCTACCCCATCATCTCGAATTATGAGATTACCTTAAGGACGCCTTTAACATTCAAGAATCACAAACAAACCATAAAATCTTGTTCAATACGTGGAACACGTGGAAATGAAACCACCTTATTTAGTATGAATGCTTTATCCTATAAAATAGGCCTTTCAGATGTAAATTTAAACTTATCGAGCTTTAAATCGAACATGATCGAAAAATCCTAAACAGAAAAACAATGTAGGTAAATCTAATCAAATTCATTACCTTTTTGTGATATTCCCATTTTATATATGTTAAAATTGCAAATGAAACCATTATTTGTTCTTCAAAATTGCCCATTGACCTACAAACTTCTTCATGAAAAATAATTAAGAAAATAAAATAAAAGCTCTAAGTCAAACCCTCTTAAATAGGTAGATTTTAATCCATAGAATAAGTTTTATTTATATTATGAAAAAATATTTAATTACTTTTTCACGATAAATAAAGATTTTTCGTCAGAAAAATAGTCGGGTGTATAAATATTTTGCATTCATGTATAATTACTACCATTATTGGATGTTTGAATTCTCTTACAAAGTCTTTTTTTCCTACAAAATAAGAATTAAATATTATAAATTACTTGATTAGCTAGTAGTTGAAAAAAATTAAGCACAAGCTATGTATATTAAGGTAATTATTTATCCCTCAATGGTCCAAATTAGTGAGAGATGTGTTTAATTAGTGGGATAAATCTTGCTGTTTATGGCATAGTAAATTAACAGATCAAAATGATTACTTTACCATAAGTACACCTTAATTGGGAATTATTTTTCAACTAAAAGCTTAATTAGGATAAGTTCAAGGATTACACGGATAATCTGGTGCAAAGAAATGGTAAATAATATATTACATAATTGTCACCTTTTTTTTTTACATTGTCCAGTCATCCAAAAATTATTTATAAGTAAATCTTCTTAAAACATGTATAAAAAAGATTGACAAAAATAACCAGATGTTAAAAATAAGGAATAATTACCTAATTACACTTTTTTATTAATTATATTTTTTATTATTTTCACTCATTTCTAAAAATTACAAAAATCTCTTCTTTTCATCCGAATATATTAATTAAGTAATTCAGATACATTAATTCAGTAATCCGGATACATTAATTTTGATTCTTAAATTATCTCTATGTATCATGCTTTAAAATGTTACATGTTCATACTTAAAAACCCTAATTTTTGTATCCAGAATTGAATTAATTTCTCCGGATTACTGAACTAATGTATTCGGATTGCCATATTTTTTAAGGAATTTTTGTAAATTGAAAAAATATAAAAAAAAATAGTAATTAACTCTTTACATTATGTGATTTATTTAAACCCTACTAAAAATAAAGTATTAAATATTATACAACATTATACTAGGAAAAATCATTACATATAATATATCAACTTTTTATAAAATGTCTTAAAAAATGTTTATAGATAAATATATATGGATTAAAACGTAATTTTCTCCACCAAAAAATTCTTTATCATGAAGGCGTGTACAATTTAAACTCATATATTAATTACTATTATTAATTCAATATTTACACCAAAAGAAACCACACTCCATTGAGTTGGCTTGTTTAACTCCATGTGAAATTTAGAGTCATTTCAAGTAAAAGAATATAATAAGTAAAATGTTGAACTAAATTAGCACTAATGTTGACAAGTTAGCTTGAAATAAGGAAACAAGACACCAAGGACAATATCTTAAAAACAATATACATATTTTAGACTTTAGTAGAAGGCGAATATACGAGATTATACTAATCAGTACATATGATTTGATTAAGATCTGAATAATCAGAAATATTTGCCTCGCCTACACAAAAGAATCTCAAGGAAGCAAAATTATATTAAAAGATGTGATGAAATAATTGAGATCATTCGATTGATAAGGAGCGCTTTAATCGCTACACGACTTTATATTAGTCGAGATAGTGAGTTTTGAATAATCGATTCCTAATTTTTTTTTAAAAAAAAAAACGTAAACCAAAATTAAATAGAAAGAAAATTGTTTACTTATAAATTGATATATAGACATAACTTAATTTCGTGAATCTTGCATGCTTCTTAAGTCTATTATCTGAATATTTACTTCAGTTATGTAATGACTAACGAAGATCTCAGACTCCTTCACAATGACAGAACCCCTGAACTTATCTCGACCTTATCTTATCCGGTCACAATACGATGCCCGAAATTCCATATATATTTCTAAAGTTACACGGGCTTTAATTTGTTGATTTGACATCAATCACTTTTTAATTCACCTTAAGTCTTAAGTTCGATTTTTACCCAATATAAAAACGCGGAGACAACTTAAAGAAATGAAAAGAAAAGCCGACGAGCAAAAACAAAAACATCACTAAGACAGTAGATTACAGTTGGATAATAATATGATTAAGCCATTATCAACAGTGTTTATGATGTTAATTAGTGATGCTATTATTGTCTTGGCTATTATATTTGTGCTATTAGGAAATATTATTAGTGTCACAGCTGTAGTAAACAACTATTAGGAAAGTTGATTAAGCAGTTAATTACTTAAATTAAATCTTAAAGAGTCAACAAGATAAAATCCTAGATGATGATTTTTCCCTACCTTCCAACCACAGTTGATGCTGATTATAAATTTATAATAGTGAAATGATATAATATTTATTTGTATTTAGTGTTTATATTATACCTAATAATTTAATTTTAACCACTGAAACATTATAGTGAGAATACATATCACTTTATCGCGCATGGTTAAAAATACGTAGGGTTTATATAAATCTCATAGTATATAAAGAGTTAGTTATCATTTTTTCCTATCCTTTTTCAATTTACAGAAATTCCTTAAAAAATATGGTAATTCGGATACATTAATTCAGTTTCGAACACCAAAATTAGGGTTTTTAAGTATCAACAGGTAATATTTAAAGCATGATACATTGAACATAGAGATAATTCAAGAATCAGAATTAATGTATTCGAATTACTGAATTAATGTATCCAGATGGAAAGAAGAGATTTTTAAATATTTTGAAAATAGGTGAGAATAATGAAAAAATATGATAAATAAAAGAGTGTAATTAAATAATTTTTTTTCTAAAAATATATATATGTGTGCCGTGTGCATATGAAAAACACGTATTTTGCACAAAAGCTGATTCATGACTTAAAATTGATTGATTTCCCTTAACGATCTCAAACTAATATACATAAAGATGAAATTTACACTAAAATATGTAGAACGTGAACAAAAATGATTGAATTCACATGAAAGTCTTTAATCTTTATATAGTAGAAGGGCAAATTTGGTGTACTAAAGCTCCCGCTATGTACAGGATTCAAGGAAGGGCCCGACCACAAGGGTCTATTATACGTACCCTTACCTTGCATTTCTGTCCATATTTGAAGGCAAATCCATAGGAGCCAATGAAAAAGATATTAGCATTGTTTATTAAATAATTGAAGCAGCCAAGCCATCACTATATATATATTTCAAATCAAATACAACTTTCATGGTTGTCTCTTTCCAACATATTAGAAAATGATGATCTTGTTGGTCCAACAGATTTCATCTGTCTAATGGAAAAAACTCTTTTCCTAGAAGCTCCATTTATATATGTTACCTAGCTACTAGGGTTTTAATTGCCTTCTAGATTAAATCAAGTCAAATATTGGACTTAATTAAGTTTATTGATATAATTATATGTCAATCGTTAACGAGTAATAATCCCAATGTAGGTGAATTTGATCAAAAATTAAAGATGCAGAAATGTTTTTTTTGATATATGTTATTTTGGCACAAATCTTTTTGGTTCTTAAAGCAACAATTCAAATTTGTTTTGTTTGATAGATAAAAGATTACTCTACTACATCTATATGCATTAAATGAATATGATTTTTTTTAAAAATGAAGTTATATAAGACAATATTATTTGTTGATATGATGACAAATATGTTGAAATTTCCAAATTTAAAAAATTGTCATCTAGATTGAGAAAAAAGTATAAAGATAGGGTAAAGGAGAATAGACGGGACTATATCTGGCCACGTATTATAAAATTAAGGATGAAAAATTATCCATTCATAATTACGCTCCAGCTTATCAAAGATACGAAAAAGAGAAAGATTACTCATCATTATACGTGCTTACAAAAAAAATTCTAAAACAAAGAATTTCGAGCTATACAAAAAGTTAATCTTAGGATAAAGATTTATAACCTTAGTTAAGAAGGTAATTATTTTACAATGCTCAATTCAAGCATGTCAAAAACAAAAAAACCTTTTTTTAAGATTTAGAATAATTTGACTTTTTTTTATCATTTTACAATGACATGATCCTATGACATATTTTTAATCACATATTCCAAAATCCTTTTTTTTAGAAAAAAAATAAATTGTATTAAGTCAAATCATGAAATTACTCCCACAAAGTAGTATGGAAGATATAATTAAATATTTACTTTTTTTCTCCTTTATTCCCATTTTTTTCTGGGTGCACTAGCAATTAGCATTGATTACACGGTATGTAAGTAATATAATTTATTATATAAATTAGAAAATAAATTATAAATGTGTTTTATGATTTAAAATTCTATATTATCATTAAAATGAATTTTAAATTTTTATTTCTTAACCACCTAAAACAATGGTAATAGTAACTCAATTCCTTTTTTTACTAGACAAGATTCTTGGATTAATTGGTCTTTTACTTCTTTAATCTATACTATATTAAAAGCGTCAACCCTTAGAAATATTGTTTGAACTTTTTGCCCTTCATTAAAAAACTCTTTTTTGGACAAAATCGTTTTTTCACCATTTTTCTTAGTTTATTATTTAATCTTTTATTTATTTAGTTTCCAGATTCACTTTTGGATTAAAATTTCTTTATATTTAGAATTCACTTTTGATTTAGGACGATTCTATGTAAATAATTAACAAAAAATTTGACTATTAAATATTTTGTTAATAAAAGTATGTAATATAACAAATTTAAAAAGAAAAAAATCCAATAAAAGTAAATTGAAAACATTAAACTACTCCTTTTACATTTATGAGTCTTTAGTTACATTAAATTTTAGTCAATTAATTATTTAATTTTTAACTATTAAACTCTAAGTTATTACTTTATGTATTAAAAAACTTTAACATTTCTATATTATAAGCAATTGAATTAAATTTTGCTCATCTTTGCTCTATCACAATAGATTAAATTATTGCATCAAACTAATAATATTTATTTAATAACAAGTACTATTTATGTATAATTTTTAAATTGACGTGACTCATACGTACAAAACACGTCCACTAAACTAGTTAACTACATATACACGTTGTTAATTAACTGTGTTCACACTAGCTAGCTACCCTTAGTTGCTAAGGGTCAAATTAAAGTGCTAATTTTGTTAATATTCTTGATAATGAGTGTTGGGATGATGGTAATATAATTATAAAAAAAGTTAATTATCATTAAAGGTCATTACTTATTGCTAATAGTACAATTAAAAGAAGAAAACAATATGGTGATGGAAGAAAAAGAGGAGCTAAAGCACTTCCCTTTGGACCCCATCTCTTGTCTTATCAACTACCCCAATTATTTGTTTTAATTTCATTTTTTCTCTATATATTTTTCCTTTTCTTAGCTAAAACAATTCATTAAAACACACAACAAATCTCTCCCTCACAAATTCTCCACCAATATTTATGTTTACTTTTTTCTTTTTTAACTAAAAAAAAAGTTGTCTTGATAGTGTTACTAATAATTACTCCTTCGAAGACAAGATCAGAAACGAAATCAAAATTATCATACAGAAAAACTCCTTCTTGAGAAGATATGATGTCATCAAGTGAGCAAAGAAGGGAAGTAGGAGAAGGATCATCATCAACGACTGCAATTCTAGCATCATCTGATCAACTTTCACCACCGCCTCAACTGAGTCGTTATGAGTCTCAAAAACGTCGTGACTGGAACACTTTCGGACAGTACTTGAAGAATCACAAACCCTCAATTCCTTTACCCCAGTGCAACTACAACCACGTGTTAGATTTTCTTCGATACCTAGATCAATTCGGAAAAACTAAGGTACATTTAAATGGATGTGTATTTTTTGGACAAGTTGAACAAGTTGGACCATGTACTTGTCCTCTTAAACAAGCATGGGGAAGTTTAGATGCACTAATTGGAAGGCTTAGAGCTGCTTATGAAGAAAATGGAGGATTACAAGAGACTAATCCATTTGCTAATAGTGCTATTAGAATTTATCTTCGTGAGGTAAGAGATTCTCAAGCTAAAGCTAGGGGAATTCCTTATAAAAAGAAGAAAAAAAAGAGGAAAATTCAAAGTAATTCTAGTAATTAATAACAATGAGGTAAATTAAAAAAATAAATAAATGGTAAAATTTCTTTCTTTTATAATAAGAGGGTTACTTCAATTTGCTTTTGGGAGATTTATATATAATCATAGTTTCAATATTATGATTATTAATTGACTTAGCTTCATGTATAAAGATGTACTAATATATGTAACATTATTTCTGATTATTAAGTTGTTTTCTTTATGATTTTTTGGTTATATTCAAAATAGTCTTTCAGAATAAAGTTAGGTAAATGTCATCTCTTCAGACTCTACTGATAAAATTTCACTTGTTATATTATTATTGTTGTTCATATTGAGTTTGAGGGCAAGCCCAAAACAAGGGTTTATTAAGAAACTCTAAAATTTTGGACATCTTCTATTGATATTTGAACTTTGATCTTCTACTTGAAATATTTAGGAACAATAGGAATTAGTAGGCAACAATAAATTTTAAATTTAAATCTTATAAATTTAATTTTAAAGTTTTAGTGTTATATTGATTGTATTGTACTGTTAAAATCATGGGGTAAAACCTACTTATAATTTATTAATTTTTTATGTATAAATTTATGTTTCGCATCAGCAATATTGAATTCAGATAATCTATATAAAATGCTACATTTGTTATTGTTAATGACAGAGATAAAATTTTCACCAGTTTTACCCTCAAGAATAATTGATGAATTAAGCATTTTTTTTTAGAGTTTACATGAAATAGACTTACAATATGATAATTAAGTCATTAATTAGTAGTAGTAGCAATTATTATTTGTAGTTGGACCCACCCCATAAAGAGATTTCTTCATTGAACAAATCTCATATTGTCATAATCATAGCCATAAATAGAAAATAATCATGTCTTGTTGTACACATTATCTTTGCCCTTTGAGTCCTTTTAATTAATCTCTTGAAATTTAATTCTCATTGTCTTAAAATTCAAACTCAAACAATTGAAACATTAAGACTATATCATTAAATTTAATAAAAATTATCCTAGAGTTCAAAATACTAACTAAAACTTGATTAGTAATTTAAAAAATGTCCATTTTGCCATTTCTCCCAATTTTCATTCATCCAATTAATGTTTATTCATCATGCTTGGTGGTGGAATTTTTTTTTTCACTTGCGTCGCGTATTGAGTAACACTCTGAACGGTTATTATATATTATTTCATAATGAATTGAATTGTATTGTTTTGATGAAATTAAAGTTTGGATAAATTAATCCTTCTCCATCGTTACATCATGTCTTAAACGATAAACCTTAAAAAAAGAAGTAGGATAAGAGGCAGAGAAAGATAGAGTAAAGAATAAAATAAGATTACGAAATACTAAATAAAGATAAAATGAGAAAAAAATGTTAGGGTAACGAAATGATCACACCAAATCAATTGCTATACAAAATCAATTTTTTTGTTGTTACCAAATGATGATTTGAATGATACGATAAAATTTAAGACTAACAATACAATACAAAGGTGGCAAGTGTTTAGCATAATAGTGGTTGTTAAACAAATACTCTAATGACATTAAAATATATGAAAAGGTAATTTAGAGGGAGCATTAGATTTGGAGATATTTGTTTATTTGATTTGGTCAACCAGAATCAAAGATGGCTTATAAATGTAAAGGATAAATTGGAGACCAACAATGAGACATGCTGGGCCAACTTATTTGGAATAAGCATCGGGAAAATTATATATATACACAAAAAAGTAAAATATTTATAAAAAAAAAAAGTATTTTATATTTTATTTACATAAAAAATAGCTCAAAATCAGCGAAACTATAGATGACTATATAATATAGTTTGTCAAAAGTCATAGAAAGTATACATTACTATACAATGTATATTACTTATACATGAGATATACACTAAATATACATTATGATACACAAATATATACTGACTATACATGCCTATACAACGAGAGCTACTTTTTTGATAATTTTTTAAGTTTAGTGTCTCTCAGTATAATTTATCCTAGGAGAATTTTGTCCCTTTTTTGGTTAATTTTTTTTAAAAATATATTATATAGCATAGTGGTAGTTGGGGTCATGATCTGTTTGGCTATTTTTCTTATTTGTCTCAAATTGTTAGTACTATATTGCTCGTATTCTCTTAAAATATTAATATTTTTTTATCGAGTTTGTCAAATTTGTTTACTTTTTAAGATAATTTTAAAAAGTACGAGCAACATAAGTAGTAGGTGGGGGATTACAGTAAAAATAAGATCATTAGTAAGGTTTGAGTCTTGGTGACTTTTACTTGAAAATTAAAATTCCTGAAGAATTTCAACAAAAAATTCCACCAACAATTAGGAATAAAAAGTTTCCTACCAAACTTGGAATAAAAAAGCTTCAATTTGAAATTTTCACACACAATTCAATGAATATTCGACTGTTAACCCAATTATTATTATGTATTAACTCGATATAGCTATAAAAAACTAATAAACTTCAAATTCTGAATCCGTCAGTACCCTCAGAAACATGAAAAGGACACTGCAGTTACATGATACTTATAAGCTATGATACAGTATTGATCAAGTTGCTGCAACTATTGCTCACCTTGTCATACATCACTGAGTAATTTGAGCTGCTTATGCTCCTGAAGTAGCAGGATTGATCGTCGTCATATCTGTATGTCTGTTGTGTGCTCCCGAGTCCACTGTCTATAGACTGGTCCTTTAAAAGCATATACCCCTGCGCGTTCTGTATATTGTGGACTGAGCTGGCCGAGGATCCATACTTCAACGTCTTTTCATCGATTATCAAAGTCACATTCGAGATAGAAACATAGCTTTGATCTCCTATCTCAACACCATCAGAGAACAAGTGAAGCTGAAATGTTTTAAAGGATTCAAGTACCTGAACAGATAAAGACCGCGTTTTGGCATTCACAGTGTCATTAAACTCAATAGTCTGATCAACAACTTGTAAGTTCGCGTTATTTCCCATCACAATGTAGTTACTATAGCTAAAATTCTGAGATGATCTCGTCGTGACTGTTCCATAAGATGAGTTCACCCATCCAGTCAATGAGATTGATCTACGAGCATTTGTGACAAAGGATCCATCAAGACCAGTAAAACTGCTCGCGAGTGAAGATGAAAGAGGCAAACTACTATACTCTAACAACTTTCCTTCTGTTTTTACACTCTCTTTATCTAACCAAAGATGCAAATTTGCATCAACATACCACACATTCAAAGCATTTGTGACACTAAATGAAATATTATGAGAACTTCCATCTAAGATCTTCCCTAACAATGGCGTAATTTCAACGTCATATGAAGGAAGATCAAATGAGCCAATTCCACTTATAGGTCTCCACAATAGAGGATTGATACCACCAGTATAAATCACAGTAAAAGGCCAAACTGCACCAACTACAACATCATCCAAACTTACTAAAACCTCCCTAAAAGCACCATTCCCCGCGATATCAGAACGATTATTCACAGTAACATAATCATTTGGCAAATTTCCATACCAAAATTCATCATTCTCATGGAATGACACATAAATTTCCAATACAGCCCTGTATGCATTTTGTAGGATTTTGAACTCTTTTGACTGTACATCTGTAGAATTTTCAATCTTAAACCACAAACCATCATTCAATGGCAAATTTCTGGAAATGGGTAGGATTAAATCAGCCTCAGAATTAAATCCCTTAAAGGGGTTTCCCAAAATTGATTCTTTTTCAGTAGGATAAAAATGAAGAAAAATTTCTACATGATAAACCCCAGTATATTTACTATCAACAATGTTTCCAATATAAACAGCAAGAGTTTGATTGGTCATGAGCAAAGAATGATACCTAGTAATATCCTTCTTGACAGTCCAAATAATCCCATTTGGGATTGGCTCTGCAGTACAACTCCTGAAAATTTCAACCCCACTAAGCCAAATCCCAAAAATTCTATCAAATTGTCTTCCTTTACTCTTAGCTTTCCATTCAAGAATGATTTTGGAAAACTTTTTAGATGGACAATTCGAAGGGGGTGTGTAATTTGTGAGGATTGGTGGTTTCCCATATGTGTAGGCAAAGTCATGTTTAAGGACTAAGTAGGAGCAAGATTTGGTTTTTGGTAATTTTATAGGATTTGTGACTTCAAAATAGGTTGTGGGACTGTCATTCTTGGGAGAAAGGTCCTGTTGAGTGGTGAATTTTGGTCTAAAGGGAGCTGTTTTGTGGAGTGTTGCTGTGGAAAAGAAAGGTATTTGGAGTATCGAGAAACAAGTGAGGTAGAAAGAGAGAGCCATTAATGGTATGCAAGAGACTCGGTTGTTTTGTCGGATTCAAGATTTAAAATTTATGATGAATTTCTAAGCATAGAAATCATTAAATTCCCGCATACAAATAATCAAATCTAAATTCGTTTCTAAATAAAAATAATTAAATTCATGCGTATCAATAATCAGATCTAGATCCATCCCTAGGAATTGGGAGGAGGAGACAATATCCTATGAATGTGAATTTCTTTCCTTGTTTGCTTTGTTCTTTAGCATTGCTTGGAAATTCACCAAAATGATGACAGCCGCGTTCTAGTATGACAAAGGTGAAGCAGGGTCAAAAATGACGAATCTCTTTAGGATAAATAGATCTATTTTGCAAGTTCACGAGTAGTTCCTACGAAAGATCGAACTAATGACGTATACCATACTTTTAACTAGCATGAAATGATGAGTCATGAAAGATACAAAATTGTCAGTTATGGACCTAAAACATGTTTAGTAGAGTACAAAATAATTTTAGAAGCTGTATGTGTTTATCTAATAAAATAATATAGTTTGATATCAAGTTTAATATATTTCAAACATACCTACATTATACAAATGACGTAGGATAAATAATTAAATCTAACAGTCAGATAGTTAATGTGAAACCAAATAACATCACGTCAAAGGTTAAATTCTATGAACTGTTGGATGTTTTATCTCCTCTTTTTTTTTCTTTTGGAAGTTCGGAGGAAGGGGAGTTGGTAAAAGCTAAAAAATCAATGAAATTTACATTCTGTACAGGCAGCTCCCAGGCCTTTACCTGCAATTTCTCGTATTATTTTGAATTTGATATATAGTGTTGTCAACTGAGAGATCGATTCAAGACGAAGAGCAGACCGGAGTCTCCATTCAAGAAGAAAAGTTCCAAAGGTACATAAGAAGAAGACACAGATACTTCTGATGAGGCGAATCTGTATGTAGGCTGCAAAATCTTGCTACCTTTGGCACATGGAATAGTTAGAAGACGCGGACCAGTTCTCATCTGCCATATCTGCAGTAACAAACTCAAACTGTCAAAACAAGCATAATCTCCGATGCATCTCCAGATATACCATAACCCAGAGTTTACTGGAACAATATTTATCAGATTCAGTTTTCACGAGCAATCAACAAATGGCACAGATATGTATTTGTGGTTTACGCTAACAGTAAGTTGGCTTTAAAATGGGGCAGAAATGAATGAGAAGATGATACAGTAGAGAGTGCAGCAAACTACCTCAACAATCCCTTTACGCGGTGCATGAATCGCTAGACAGAGGGAATAATCATTCTTCACGTGTTCATGGTAAGCAGATCTAGACGATTCAATGTCTTTCTTAGCAAGCATCTCAACAAAGAGGCAACTTGCATCACGATAACCCTGCAAACCATGATGTTCATTAGATCGGGTGATAAATCCTAAATAGATACTTCAGGCTTGTTCGCTTTGGATTATTCACCTGAATTACTCAAATTCATTTGTCAAACTCATGTTTCCAGTCAATATTGGCATTCGGTTCTTGTATGAAAAATTGATTCACAAAGTAATAATCAAACATTATTCTACTGAAAGTGTACAAGTACATTTTCATTGCCATCTAATGATTTTACACTTGTATAACCATTAACAATTTGGATAAACTAAACTAAGCAAATACTATCTAATAGGTAAATAGAACAAACCTTCCAAAGACGGACCACCACAAGAGCCTGAGTGTCTAAGAGTAAGATGCGACCAAGAGAATCAGTTATTGCAGCCAGGGTACCGCTAGGTGATAATGTGAGCTTCTCCCCCTTTCTAGGATGATCCTTAAAGCATGTCAAAGGAGAAGCTGCCAAAAATAGTGAATTTACAATTATGTCAGCCATATTGAAATCCAATTAAAGACTCAAAGAGTACATGATAAATCTGAAGCAAACAATTATGTAAAACTGAAAAAATACAGCTTAAACTCAGCAAAGGATGAATCAGCCAGAAGATAAATTCAGTATTCTCCCACTTCACAATTCAAACATACAACCTCAATGGAAAGCAACATGGCAGGGTCATTATTTGAGTTTTTCCACTAACCTACTAACTACAGCATCAATTTTACCAATCTGCATAGCAGCACCAGGTTCAGCTTGCTGACTAACAGTTGGCAAAATTGTTGGAGAGTACATAACCCGAATCCCAGAGCAAACTTAAGCAAAATTACCATGGTTTGGGGTCCAATTGACCATGTTTCTCCAAGCAAAGTCCAGAAAGATAATGGGGAGAAGTAATTGAACAGGTTTTTCTTGAAAAGGAACTCGTCTTTTTGATGAAGTGAAAAAGGAGCTTGTCATTAACGAAGGGCAATAAACATAGTAACTTTTTTGTCCACCAAGTGACACCAAAGGTTGTCTCTTTTTACTTGCAATAGCCTCTCGAAAGTCAGTGTGGGCACCTGATACGAGTTGTGGAGTATGGATCTAGAAGTCAGATTCAGCATCACCCAAATCTTAGGATTCGGGGAACAGATTGAATATGGATACAGGTGTTAATGATACAACCAATAATGAATATTTTGTCATATATAAGTACATATATTTCAACAATAATTGATGTTTAAAAAGTCAGTATATATAAGTTCTTTCTAAACACTTAATATTTTATTCAAAAGTTACCTAATCAAGTGACAAAGTTTTCCAGAACTTTATGTGAACATAATGAAATAAACCAAATACTTATCAACCTATACTTCTTGGCCATAGGTGCATAAAACCCAAGTTAGGTTGACCAAAGCCAAGGATCAACACGGACTTGACAAGGATTTTGAAGGATCTGAGCAATACCAACTGATCAATGCCAATAGCGGCCCAATGGCTTACAAACTACTTTCCAATTCAAAGATAAACTTGTAGAAAAGAACACTTCTTTCAGTCATAATCTCTAGATGGAAGTTCAAAGAAGCAAAGAAAGGATCGAAAGGACACTTGGAAGGTGAAAAAAACTGAGCATTTCACATGTAAAAGCAGTGATATATGATCAACCTCTAGCTATAACATTAATAGAGTGAACCGAGAAAGAAATTCTTTCAATGATGAAGAAATACCATCTACCTTGAGCAAAAGGCTGAGGCTTCGGTTCTGGTCTTCTGGCGGGAGTTGGATCACTTCTCCATAACATTTTTGAGATAGAAGTTATTGTCGAAAAAGTTGCAGGCACAACCTTTGAGAGAATAGCCCCTACTATTGATCTCTTTGGGTCTGCAGAAAGTCTTGAAAGTGTAAAGAGAAATTCAAGTTAGTAAAATAAAATAAGAATGGGAGTGCAAACAGAAATTTTAGATTAAAAAAATTAAATGAACTTGAAAAAAATCATAATATGATATACTGCAGACTAACCGATAAGCAGAAATCACAGCATCAGCTCCAACAGTAATTGCACAATAATAACGCTGACTTGACTGCCCAACAATAAAAGCAGCTGAATTCAAATACCAGAATAACTTCAGAAAATTTCCAAAAGTCATAGGACAAAAAAAGCACCTCATTAGAACAGTAAAAATCATTTAGTGTGCAAAACTATAGGTGAAGGTATCGGAGGTTGAGGAAACAACAAATCCCAATAGATAAGTATGCCTGGTATAAAAGGAAGAGAAGAAAGTACTACAACATGATTCATGGGAAATTAAAATATTACCTGTAGCTCCAGCAGAGGAGGGGGCATCAGACCAGTGATAGCAGCATCAACACACGAACCATACTTACTAACATTCCATAGCTGGTATGGAAGCCTCCCAAAAGTATCTGTAGAATTTTCAGATTCTCTCTCATCCCAGAACTGGGATTCTCTTTCTCTAAACCACCTCTGAAGCATACTCTGCATTTTAATACGGATATTAGCAGTATGGCATATGAGAACCTCAACTTGATTGTTTGAGAGCTAAACGGAGATGTAAAAATTTTTTTAAAAAAAAAAAATTCATACGTCATAGTTGATGAATATTTGAGTACCTGAATGTCTGATCCATCAAACCGAGCAATAACACCTGACATAACAACACAGACCTCTTCTGATGATGCATCATGGTTTAGATCTCTCTTGGTACCTCGAACTCTCAATCTGAGAATCTTTCCTGGGCTTACTATCTACCACACAAAATCTCTAGTAAGTTCACTAATTATCTTAATTGCAAAGCTAAAGAAAACAACAAACAATCACTAATTATCTTAATCGCAAAGCTAAAGAAAACAACAAACAATCACTAATTATCTTAATCGCAAAGCTAAAGAAAACAACAAATAATCTCAAACCAAAGGCTTATAGGTTCCAAAAAAATCTAGCTTTACTACAATGCATAATTAATTTAGATGTCAAACTAAAAGAAAAAGTCCGTAATGACCATCATAATCAAACTCTTTTTTTCTTTGAGAATGACACTATCAACAAACAACAACAACATAGCTAGTGTAACCGCACAAGTCGGGTCCAGAAAGGGTAGTGGGTAAAGAAGTTGTTTTTGGTGGACCCTCAGCTCAAGGACAAGTATATCATTAATCACAAATGATAAAGCATAAAAACCTTTTTTTGTTGGTGGTGGTAATGGGAAGAATAGAACTTTTAAATACCAAAACTAAGAGTAGCATGATCCAATGACAAATTATATTTGCAAGTGGAAGAAAATACTAATGTCTAATGTAATCCAAGGACAGATGCAACTTCACTAAAAAAAAAAATTTGAATGTGAATTCCACTGCTTCCTCAATTACTACGATTCCCTTGGTTACATTAGCCCCAATTTTCCCCCTCAAATATTTTCTTAACGTAACGATCAAATTCAAAACGTACATAAAGCAACAATTTCACTCCAATTGCAAACAATGAACGAAAAAGAGAAATACCTGTTTGTGAATCAGATCACCACGGAGTGAGTAGATCAACAAGTACCCACGAGAAGTGCCCAAAGCTAGAACTTTGATGTCATCAAACACTAACCACTCGATCGCGGATATATACTCAGCCTCGATAGGGGAGAGATCAGGTACGATCTTCACCCGGTTTCCTACCGGGTCGGATCCTTCGGACCAATGAAGAATGAGAACAAGCGAGCAGTTGGCTAATGCAATTGAATGAGTGTCGAGAGCAGTGAGGAGATTAGGGCTATTTACAAGCCAACCTTCTTTGCCGGCGCCGAGCTCCGTCAAATCGTCGCAGGCAATGCATCCGAGCTCCGTCGTATGGTTTCGTCGGGCCATTACGGGTCAGATGGAGATATGTAACTTTCTTTTTCTATGTTTACTTTATTTATTTATACTTTACTTGTTCATGATTGATGTGAAAATTGAGTGCCTATTAAGTTTTGAAATTAAAAAAAGGTGATAACTTTGATCTTGTGAAGGTCAAAGTTGTCATTAATGATGATTAACTTAATAAGGAACCAAACTGAACATTCTAAAAAGTTCAACAATTACTTTATTTTAAAAAAACTTCTATAAATTAAAAAAAAATTATTTACATCTTTTCAAATCAAATCAAACTTTTTCATTTAATTTTCATCAAAAAAATTTCACCCCTTTCTTCTTTTCTTCTCTTTCCCTTTATTCAAAAATATTTCTTCTTCTTCTTCACGATTTTTGGTTGAAAAAAAAAGTTAGGATTTCATCTTCATCTTCTTCTTCATCTCTTGCTTTCACTGTTATCGTTGCCATCGAAGTTCATTGTCGTCATTGGTCTTGTTCTTGTTCCGCGTCGTCGTCGTCATCTTCCAAGGTAAAATTTTATTTATTTTTTTCACTGCTATAGCTTTGTTTTTTGTTGTACAAATGATTATTTATGTTTAGAAAGATTAAAAAATGTGTATTTTATTATTGCATGCTCTAATTTGTTTTTGATTTATTGTTGTACTCTTTGAAGATGCGATTTTAAGGTATGAGTGTTGTTGTTGTTTGATTTTTGTTGTTGTAGTCATTGCAAGAAAAATGTTTGGTTGGTTGGTTGGTTGATTTCGGGTATAGTTGTTTGGTCGATTTCACACTATTCACAGCAGCTGTTGAACAGTGTAGAACAGTTGTTGTGTTGTGGTTGTTGTTTTTCTTTGATTTTAGTTTTTATTATTTTTGTTAGAAAATGTATTGCATGGCCTAATTTATACTT
>JBCEWC010006714.1:0-22559 GCA_038996855.1 Solanum aculeatissimum | reverse complement strand
GTCCAAAAATCTAACGGAGGGTATAAGTGGTCTATTTTGCATAGTTCAGGGGCAATTTTGACCCTTTTCCGTTTAATTAATTCACTTAATTGTAGCTCCCTTTCTTTTGTGGCTAACTATATTGTTGCCCCATTTATATTATGACTATTATCGTGAACCAACATTATTGTTCTTATATTTACCTTCTTTTTTTTAAATTCCTCTTTTACTATTTTTACTATCTCATAATTGAATATTCTAAAGTTTCTCAAATGATCAAACTTTCTACATTATGCAAAATCTATTATTGTGTGTTTATAAAAAGATCAAATTTATCTTTTGGTGTCTTTTTCAAATTTCAAGCAGTAAAATTAATCTAACACTATTTTAATATTGCTAAATCAACTTATTCAGCACAACACTATTTTGACATCATAATATAAACTTTTCAAATTTTTTTAGTCAAGTTTTATTATTCTAACTCTTTATATATGTTTTTCATATTGAGATAAGTGTCAAAAACACACCTAAATTATTCATTTGTTTTAGTTTCATACCTAAACTATTGGAAGTGTGTTTCTCAAATTAATAAGTTTAATTTAGGTATGAAATTCACAGTCTCAATAGTTTACGTATGAAACTCAAAAAAGGAGATAGTTTAGGAGTGTTTTTGAACGACTTATCACTCTTATCTTTTTATTGTCAACATAAAACCAAAAGTGGTTTGGCCTTCTGTCTCTCGTGGACACCGGAAAGCTACTGATGGTGGAAACAACTATCTACCAATGACGAGATGATCGAGGTTGCGTGCGCTGCTCCGTCTAAGCTTGATTGACTTAGTGTGAAGCAAGAGGATCTACCTCTATTGAGCAAGTTTCTGAGTGCACTGACAAAGCAAAACTCGTAGATAGATCAGGTTGATTAACCGTATTCTGAAACACGGAAAAAAATTATTGGCTTATCAAATTATCTATCAAGTAGGTGTAAGTATGCTTAAAAGAAAATGGAAAACAAGAAAATATTGTTGCATGTTTAACCAGGTTATAACCCACATACACAAAGTCAAAAATATAAATTAATAAATAATTTTATTTTTTTAAAAAGGAAATATAACAGAAGTAGATGGAAATGAGAGGAAACTTTTTAACTTATATATATTGATTCTATAATGAGTTGTTCCATGTAAAACTATAATCAACCTGGTATTATTGTAGCCTAAGTTAGCACCGGACTTTTCACTTTCAATGCCGCATTAGTGTCGGATTCTCCAAAAATACACTACTTTTGGCATATCCAACACGCACCTATTGACATTTTCGAAGAGTCCGAGCAACATAGATTGTAGCCACATTATATTTTTATTGAAGCTCTCAATAATACTTATCTACAATTGGGAGTGTTATAGTTGGGGAATACAATGAACTTGATGGACAATGGTTCAATAGATATTGGAGATTGAAGAGTTTCAAACATTGGAGAAAAACTTGGAATGTCTCCTGTTTCTGTGAGTTGCAATAACTTCCCATTGAGGAGCATTCTTCTGCTTTTCATGTTGCCACCTTCTGGCGTTAGATGGTACTCTTCTCGCGATAATGTAACATCTGATGATTTGGTTCCTATCCACGAAACACTTTCTTTAATACTGTGCGCGAGTGAGTTCTTGTTCTTGTTATCCTTTTTCTCACCAACTTCCGAGCTGCTATCTGCAGTAGATTTGATGTTGATCCGGTACTGAATCTGTCTGCTTAAATTTATCAGAAGTAAAGTCACACCTGTCTGCAGAAAGGCAACACCAGTGAGTTAATGCGCGGTTTTGGTATATCGCAGTAGTATGGAAATGCAAATAATCAAGTAGAGATTTGAAGACAGTAGCACATATACATAAATGAGAACAAAAACTGAGAGGAAAGTGGACTAAGCAACAGCAAACTGAGCCCTTTGATTATATAGATAGCAGAGTGTAGGCAGACCTTACCCCTACCTCGTGGAGGTAGAGAGATTGTCTCGTAATAACCCTCAGCTCAAGTGCAGCAAATCAAAGTATTTATGAACAAGGGAATATGGCTGTGAAGAAAACATATCAATAAATAAAGAAGCATTACAGACCATTCAGTAAAAAGAACAGTAACAACAACAAAATAATGTGGTTGCTCAAACATAATGGACAAGAGGTGGAAACAGATATTAAAAGCAAGAAACGACATGTATAAGGCTAACATTACAATAGACATGGTGCTCCCAAACTCCCACCAAGCCTAATCCCAGCGAAAAGCGGCAGCACATAAGTTGAGACATTGGCTGCAATTCTAATATGCAAGAATCTGAAGGTTGGTTTTTGAACTAAGGCAAATGCCAGAGTCAGTGGGTAAAAACTCAACTGCTCCCGGTGTTTACACTAAAACAAATAAGTTAACCTTGACAGTGAAATCAATGTTACCTCAGGACAAGAAAAATCAATTAAGGCTTATTGCATAGCATACAAATGGAGGAATGAAACATATTATATCTAGTTAACTCTAGTTACCACTTCCCCTGTAGGGTTCAGAAACCATAATCGCATATGGTCCTTATGTGTCAGAACTTTCAAATATTCCAGAACAATATCAGAGAAACACTAGAGTAATTGCATCTTATAGTTAGTCTAACTAAGAGCATTCTGATGTCTGAGCCTCCGCATTATATGTTGAATTGACATGAAAGCTTATGCAACAGAAGGAACACAAAGGAAGCAGTTAAACACAAGAATTTCTTTTGGGAAACCTTTAAAGCACTTGTTATCAAGACAATCTGTCAATGTAGTCATGCATCTCATGTTACATAAGTGAATCAGGATATAAACATACTCTCTCTTTTGTACAATGGGCATAACAGCGCAAATGTGGTGCATTGCTGTTGACAACTTCAAGAACTTCTTTTCCCATCAGTCTATTCCAAAGAAGTGCACTGTATCAAATTGAAAACGGAAGGATCAAAACTTTTTCCTTAGATTCTCACGGATTTAATACATAAATATGAAAATTGACAGCCACCTCCTTCTAATGATAGAGTAAAGCCAGACTTGAATAAAGTAGTCAAGCACCTCACCTATAATAATCAGGATTTGGAACAAACGTATTGGTATCAAGGAGCCCATAATTTCCACCTATAAGCGTCTGTCTGCAGTATACTTTAGTATGATGCTTGGCTGCCATCCCAAGCTGATCTAAGTACCTATATTCCATATTAAAGGTCTTTGGAATTGTTTCACTTGACTGCTAGATAATACTATAAATCAAATTAAGCAAGAAATTTTACCAAAAGCTATCTACAAAGGTGTTAGATACATCAGGACCTCCACTATTGTAGGCTCCACCAGATTCTCCAACCCAAGCTGAAGCCCAAGGACCATTTCTTTGAATGGTTTCAGTAAGACTGCGGAATGTGCCTGTTATTCTACTCAGGTATTCAGGATTTAAAATTTTATCCGCCAGCTTGCTATCGGAACCTGAAACAGAACACTTCTGGTTTTGATTAACATAGATAAATTCATCAGCTCTGGAATCTAGATAATAGAAAGAAACTACATAAGAATAAACCAGAATGATAAATTTCTTTCTAGAGTCCTTCAAACCACTAAAAAATAATCACATTAAGAAAGAGATTGAAATGGTCAATTTTTCAAGGATGTAAATGAAGCACTAAGATTACACCAGTTAAAAATTTCAAAAACAACAACAATAACAACAAATTATGATGGTATGAGATTTTTTAATTAAAAAACTGTTAATGGTTTTTAAAGTCTACATTTTCATCTTTGTTTCTTCCATATAAAACACACATGTACAAACTTCTTTTTCCATGGGAATATATTCAATTTCTTTTAATAGATAACATGATTAATTCAATTGACCAGAAAAAAGAATTTGTATGTAGCTTTCTATTATCTGAAATGATCTTACCAACAAATAATTCAAATAACAGCAAATGGGAGACCATGTGTCAAACAAAAACATTTAAGATTTCATCAATGGTTTAATGAGTTTAAAGTAGTCCGTTCTTAATTATAATTGAAGCATACTTTGTCCAATACAAACTAGATTTTCTAAGTTGAGGAGGCTCGTAATATAGCTCCAATCTAATCTAAAAGGGAAAAAGATTCACACTAGCTCACCTGGGCCAAGATTATAAATATGATGTGTCAAGGCATTGATAGTACCAGGCCCTGAAACCTGAAGGAGCTTGCTGAACCACCCAGGGTCATAGAATCCTCCTGGTGCTAATAGTAGAGGACGTTCACGGAAATTCTTATATACTTTGTTTAAGAGTTTGTGCAGCTTGATAACATCTTTTCCATACTGTACAGCATTAACACTTGCACCAACCCCGCTACCACTCAGTTCATTTCCTACAAAACGAGAAAAGCATGATTAACGAACGGAATCTCTTTGGCTCTGGTTTAGGAGAGAGATTTACATAAAGTTGCAAGAAGAAAGATTATGCCAGAAATTATACCAAATTCCCATGAGTGTATCTGGTAGCCCTTGGTAACAGTGTATTTTATGAAATCAAGGGCATTGCTGTAATCCCAATTTCCTCCCCACGCATGCCTATTTGTTGGTCGTCTCCCATACAGCGCATTCAAGCCAAAAGTCACAAGTGCTCTGCAGCAAATGCAGCGGAATTTCAATCAACTTCAAGGGAGAAACTTTTGAATCATGGAAAGTTTTTGACAGTCCTAGAGTTATTTATACTTCACTTTTTTTTGGTATATGTCATAGTCCATTAAATATACATTTCAAGCACAATACTCCACATTTTTAGGCTCCTCGATGTTATGGATGCAAAATAAGGATTCAGAAGTAGTACATAAAAGAGCCATGGATACTAGTTCAGGATGCATTTCAGCAAGGGACATACTACCTCTCCTATTTGTTCATCAATTTTTTCAGGTGCAAATTCCAAAGAAATGCAGATTGCGGGTAGATTTTACTAGTGTCAGATTTCTGGTTGGTAAGATGTGGAATACTCCAATTGCCATCAAGTTAGACCTTCAAAGAGTCATGTGAAAAGATGAAAGTGGTAAAATTTGGGCATTAACCAAACTTGGAGGTAAATGCTTCCTCAATAGCTTCTATAGATTAAAAATAGTAAATGGAAAGAAAAGAAAGGAAGAATAGGTAGAGAATCCATACGGAGCATGCAGCCTAGGAGCAGACCAGATTATTAACCAGGAAATGGTTACATGCATTAGGAGAAGTACACATTTTGCCAATCTTACCCTGTCTTCTTGAAAAGGTTGTTTAGCTCATCCCATCTCTGCATATGTAAGCATCCCTTAGAGAATCCAAACAACCCATCCTTCTGCTTAGTGAATGGACTGCAAGGAGATTTGAAGTTGCCTACATCATATATTACTTGGTCTTGTAAAGAACCTCCGAGCCGTAATCTCAAACCCTTGAAAGCTGTATCACCAATAAATTTAAATCAGAAACAAGTACATACTTAAGAGACATAGAGAAAGAGGTCTAATTTGCTTATCATTATAAGTAGAGCACTTCATGAAAATCATTGTGTCTCAGTTTGCTAATTATGATAATAAGTAATAACATAAACTTGGAGTTGAGTTAAATTTATGGCATAATGGTACGGGCTAACCTCGTATAGCATTTTCCAGATATGGATGAGATAAATCCTGACAAAGCAAAATACATTTATGAATACAGACCACTCATATTCCTTAATCAGAAACTCGATAAGATATTTATACATTTAAATATTAAAAAACAACATATTCAACAAGCTAGTAGGAATTACCAGATTTATAATAGATGCGGAACCCCAAGGACATTGATTGTAGTTACACTTCTCTTTAGGCCACCAATCAATGGTAGCACAAATGTAATTAGCATCTGTCCAGGCAACTTTCACAGATGGATTAATCAAAAGTGATATATCTTTAACTGTTTGTGCTGAAAATGCAGGGCATAGTGCCAAAACGATTAACAACAAGGTTCGGAAGTCCATTAGAAGATTAACCTCCGCGAATTCACTGCTGTTTGAACCTAATCATATACTGCCAAGAAGAGAAAGCAAACATATGAATGTTAAGAGACTTTTAAAGAGTAAGTTATTCTTTCTAACAAGAATACAAATAGAGTAACATTCACTGTAAGTTATTCTTTAAAACAAGAATACAAATATAGTAACATTCTTTGGACAACATCATACAAAAAATCAGTGGCTCTATTCTTCAACAGCTTGACGACGTGATTAATTTTCACCAATCCAAAACTTCATGTTGTTTCCAGGAATCTTAAATGAAAAGTATAAACTCACTTAGATATTTCAATACGCTTTTGGAAATCATAAATTGAATTTCTCATCTCTTGCAAATATATAAAATAAATCAAATATTGTATTTTGACAACTAAATGTAGATTTAAGGAAATACAACCACCACAACAACATACCTACTATATTCTCACAAATGGGGTCTAGGGAGGTAGACGGAATGCAGACCTTATCCCTCGTGGAGATGAGAGGTTGTTATAGACGTTACACAAGTAGATTTAAGAAAATATAAATGGGAAATGAGGAAGCAAAGCAAATTGCTTTTCTTGCTTAGATGTAAAAGAACCTTGAATACTCTTGAGTCAGTCAAATGTAGCCAGATCAAGAAACTTATCTATAAAGGACAACAGTCATAAAGATAGAGAAGAAAATTCCAAATTTATAAATTAATTTAAACACTACTACATAAAACCAGAACCAGTTAAAGACTAAATTTTTGTTATTAGTTTTCAGAAACATCTTGGGAAGCTTTTTCTTCACGTCTAAGACAAATATTCCACCAGCAGTATAAGTAAAGTCACTATATTGTCATCCACATCAACACACAATACACAAATTAACCAAATACACACAGCTAACAAGATCCAAACACTAACACCCCCCCCCCCCAGAAGAAAGCCCCTTACAAACTGATGCTTGAACTCTTCAAAAATGTCATTCATTTTTAAAAAGTCCAAACAACATAGCTCAAAAGTATAAACTGCAATACTAAATTCTACAAATAAAGAACCAATGAAATTTCACCTCACAACCCAGATGAGTAAAAAAGTTCAGCACTAATAATACAGCATAATGACACTGATCTGAGCACAAATTTCCAGAAAAAACAGGGGAAAATCTGCTTAAATGACAAGAATATGGAGTAAAATGAAATGGTTGGCTTCAGATTTTTTGAGAAATCAGATAAAGATTGAATCTTTTTGGGTGAAAAATGTCAGAATCAACCCACAGTCATCATTCATTCATTTATTCAGTTTTTTAGATATGTACAGAAACAGTGGCTCATGTAAAGTGCAGACAAATAATGAGAGGAAATAGAAAAGATAAAAACAGACCATTCTCCAATTATTTTTGTTAGGTTCCAAGTTGTCTTCAGCTTAAAGTCTTGCCTTTACACCTTATAAGCTAGCTAAATGTTTTGCAGAAAAATACTATATTTGGTTTTTCATCACATGAACTAATTATTTGTGTCAGTTTTTTACCTACTATTAGTTATTTTTTTCATTTGAAGTAAAACCATAGTTTAGATAAGAAAAGAAAAGTACTTTGATAGTTTAAATATGGAAGTATTCTTTAAAGTTTATTATATGCCGTTTTACTTTGTCGCTAGGCATGATGACATGACAATAACTTTATCAGTTACTTCAAGACTTTTCTTTATCAAAAAGAATATCGTCTTATTAAAATTAATAACATTTTAATTTAAACTTTTTTTATTTTTAATTAAATGATTTTCAATTACACAAATCTGTATAAATAATTTTACACCATAATTTTTTTAAATATCATATTAAATTTGATAATATCACATAAAATGAGACGAGGTGAATATCACATTAAATAATACTTACTATTTTTATGTAATTTTTTCACATTGGAGAAAGATTTGGGTGGCTGCTGTTCAAAATTTCTCTTTCAAGACAAATCAATTTTAACCCACTTTACTAAATTTTACATAATTTTTTTAATTATTATATTATTATTTATATTTTTTTACTTCATAAAATAAATTATTTTTCAAATATTCTTCATATATAATTCATATTATATTCTTTTAAAGTTGTTTAATATGAATTATTTTATATTATATTTAATATAAATTGCTAACAAATATTATACATTATACGTAATAATGAATGATACAAATAAAAATAAAATCATTGACAAAATATAATTAAATAAATATTATATAATTGAAAAGTTTACTTTAAATTCTACATAAATATTCAACTTTTACGATCGTTAAGTTTTACATACGCTATTAACGTATTACATAGTTTAAAATAAGTTTTCTATCTTTAATTTTTTTAATATTTTGTTGTACCTTTTAAAAAAATGTTACGTACTTATATTTCAATTTTGATGTATGTCAATTGCTACTTTGTTGAATGTTTATTATTTTTTATTATTTTAAAGTACAAGTATCATTTGTCTAATAATTTATATGTTTGCATTTTCAATTTTTTGAAGGTTAATTGTAGTTATATCCAATTATAATTTATAGTAGAATTAACATAAATTTAATTTTTAAAAGAGTCACATGTAGAAAAATTAATTTATTAAAAAAACTAACTTTTAAATCTAAAATTAATTTTATAAAAATATTACTCAGATAAAAGATAATTAAATTTACATGATATTTAATTAAAATATGCAATTCATATAATGTTTAATTTAAACTTTTTGCATAATAATATAATATTAAAATATTCAAGTAAAGTGAATTAGTGTAATGAATAATATTACACTAAAATTTGGTATAACGTCATTCACACACTAAAATGATGTAAAATTTGACCGTAGATCGAAGATGATCTTATAAATTCATACACCACCACTTATTAAAATCAGGCGAGTTAAATAAGATCTCTATTTAATTAAAAAAATCATATTTGAATCTCGAGAACAAAAAAGAAATTAGTAATTTCATATTTAAATCTCGAGAATGAAAAAGAAATTAATAGAAAGTTATTTCTTCTCTACGTTGTGGGTAGTAAACTCAAGGGGACTCGAACTTGAGACATCTGAATAAGGATCTAAGATGAAGGCGTATTTATCACTCCATCACAACATTTGTTGATAATATTTATTCAAAGGTTGACACCTATTTGTTATGAAATTATGTAGACAGTTCAAAAAAAGCATTAAAGGGAGAAGGATGTACTCTCTTCGTCCATCTTTACTTGTTCGATGTAGCTTGACATAAAGATTAAGAAGTAATAAATAATACAAATAATTTTATTAAATTATTTTTTAAATATAATATCTTTAAAAATATAATAAAAATGATAAATTATTAATTAAATATAAAATTATCTCAAAAAAAGTATAATATTGAGTGGGAAAAAAAGAGTGCTTTTTTTTTGTGTGTGTGTGAAAAAGGTGTGAAAGTTAATCTTGGTATTGTAATTAATGAGTACAGGGATGTTGAATTCCTTTTTATTTATTTTTTCCACGTTTATTTTCTAATATTTTGACTTTTTTTAATGTAAACTATTACTCCTACAGTTAGAATTAAAATATAAATTAGTTTTAATATTTTTTTAATTTATTATCAAGCTATACTATATTTAGAAAATATTTATCATATATAATAATTGTCTATATATTAAAAGTGAATTATATATGCAATATATATATATGTATTATAATAATGATAAATATTTTCTAAATATGATATATTTAGTTAAGTTTTCCTATCATCATTGTGTAAAGGTTGTGATAACAATTTGTTTACTTTTATTTTATTTTTATTTCTCACTCGGTGTCCAGAGCCCGTGGAGCCCCGATTAAATTTGGATCATGCTCTACAGGGTCCATTCGGAGGTGACGCTCCCAACATAATTTTTTTCATATCCAAAATTCAAACCCAAGATCTCTAGTCAAAAGTGAAGCAGTCTCAACAGAGTCAACACTGCATCACAATAACTGTTGATCAATCCAAAGTGAAAAATCATATGAAAATGTTAAATAGGCTTTTAAACGTGTTTGAAACGTATATACAAAGAGTATAATTATAGTAGGAAGATTTCAAGCCTTAATTGAATACTCTGATTATAATTAATTTTGGTCAAAAATAAAGTTGAGCAAATTTCATAAATGGCAAATATATAACGCCTAATTATGTTCCATAGTTATAGTTTGGGTAATTATATTTTGTAATTACAGTTATAGCAACGTTTGTATAATTCATAAAATATTTATATACATTTATATAATTTGCAGTTTTTGTATAGAGTTTGTCCCTATACAATTCGTGCACAACTTTTATATAATCGTGCACAACATTTATATAAATCATGCGAATTATACAAAACTCAAATTGTAATTATAGCTAGATATTTGACGTGAGCCGTAATTACTTAAGACCATAGTTATATTAGCTAATTAATCAACATATGTTTGCTTATCTGCGTAATTTTTCCAATAAAGTATATGCTTCTTTATCTGCAACAACTACTAACACGGTTAATAGAAGTTCTTATCTTATCACTTCTTTCTATATATTTTAAAAGTCAATATTATAAATATAATTAAATAATAATTTTTAAAAAAATGATGAAAAGACGATTTTATCTAAAGTAAAGTTATTTAATGAAAGGACCAAAAATTCAAACAATATTTTTAAAGGCTTTCACATTTTTAATATAGTATAGATTAGAAATAAAATCAAGATTTCACATGAAATATTGGAATTGAGGTTAAGATTTGATATCTAAAGAGAAAATTCAACTGAATTAAAGCATATCTGTTACACTTAATTATTTATAATAAAGGCAAAATTAAAAAAAATATGAATTTGAAATTTCAATTCTAAATTATAATATGTTTAAAATTTATATTCATTTTCTCCATATTAAATGAATTGTTGAGATTTTTTATATACAGTTCAAAATAAGTGAATTATTCAAAGTTCAACGAAATAGTTGAAAGTTTTTTCATATTTACACATTATTTAATGAGATTATTAGTTATTTTAGAAGTTTTTTAAAAGATAATAAAAAAAGGTAATAATGAAAATTTTCTTTTAATTGATGTTTTTAAAGATTTTTTAAGGAATATATAATTATCTTTTTTAGGTTCTTTTATAAGATATTTACTGATTTTAAACATATATATATTTGTACCTAGAAATACTATATTTAGATAATATTTACCATATGTAATAATTGTACCATGTTTAAAAGTGAATTAATTATATGTGTAACATATATGTATTATAAATGTATTATATTAAAAAAAAAAGGACAGTTCAATGCACTAAAACTTTCGTTATGCGCAAGATTCCACTATTATAAATGCATTATATCATATCAATTTTCGTTAAAAAAAATTATGCATTCTATATTTAAAATGAATTATGCATATAATATAAAAATATTAAATTATGTATAAAAGTAATTTTGTATGCAATATAGATATATCAAAAGTATCATAAAATGAATTAACCTTGTTTTGATAAAAAAAAAATTGCATTATGTATTAAAAGTAAAGTATACATGTAATACAAATACACTAAAATTATATACAAGATATAAATAATGAATCTTTTTCAAATATAAGTAATATATTTAAAAGTAATTTATAAATGTTTAATAAAATTATTGAGTTAGACTTCCTTTATTAAAAAATATACCTAACTTACCACCTTCCCTAGAAGTTTTGTAATTCAACATGGTCTCAATATATTATTTAATTTATTTTTTAATTAATTAAATAATATCATATAAATTGACACACAAAAATACGGAACAAGAATAGATTTAGTTAAAGGAAGGTGGAATGCATCAACTATCCCCGAAATTTATGTGTAAATTTTATTTAGACATTTGAATTGTGATTTTCTTATTTGAACACATAATAAAGTAGTGTTCTTATTAAATATTTTTTAATCTAATATCTTGAATTTATTTTTGTATGTACTCTCAAATGCTTATTTTGTAAATACGATACAACAACAACATACCCAGTAAAATTTCACAAGTAGAATTTGGAGAAGGTAAAATGTACGCAGACCTTATCACTACCTCAAAGGTAGAGAAACTGTTTCCTGAAAATTTTATAGATACGTTAATTATTTAAATATATTACGTTACTCTCAAATGCTTATTTTGTTACATTTCATGTTGTACATAATTATAAGAAAAAATACATTTTATGTGATTTACTTATTTATGTAATGATACTTGATAACATGTGCCAATTTTTTTTTATCCAAAATATCTAATAAACACACTTTATTACACGTTCGAGTGGTTAATAACAATATCTAAATGTCTTAACCCCTTAAAAGAAAAAAGAAAAAAAGAAAAAAAGAAGAAGAGGACATTAATGTCAATATGGACAAAATTGGAGGGTATATTAGTGAAAAGAAAAAAGGTTATGAAGACACCATCTTCTTCCTCACAGAAACAATGCTTCCAAATAAAAAATTGGTTTCACACATTCTTTTATGCAGTTAGGTTCTTTAATGGAGGTCCTCACTGCTCACCCTCAAAAAACCCCTAGAAATACCAAAAATTGAAAAGGAACAGAAATAGCCCTTAAAAGTTTAGCTCTTTGGAGTTTTCCACAAACTTATTTGGAAAACTCTTTCTCCCTGATTGTTTCTTTAAATCAAAACTCAAATTCCAGCCACATTTATTGAAGGAAGTAATTTTGGGGTTCGGATTTTGTTGTTGATGGAGAGCAATGAAGGAGGGGATGATCAAGAAGGTTCTGGATGGATGCAAGTGAAAAAGGTGTGAACTTTTTGTATATCCATCTCTAAATTGAATCATTTTAGTGTTTGTATTTAACCTGAAAGATGATTAAGAAAAATGGGGTTTACTAGTTATAACAGAAATCATCAAGAACCATGCTTAAGTTGTGTTATGGGCATAAATCAAGAGAGTACAACTTGATAATCTGGTGTTTTTGGCATTCTTTTGGATTGTAAAATGATTCTTTCTGTCTTGGAATTAAAATCTTGAATTCATGTGGATGGATTAGTTACATTTTAGTTATTTGAGAAAGAGTTAATCATTTTCAAAATATGTTTCTGAAATTGGATATGTGGGTTGCCTTGGAATTGGGAATAATATTACTGCACCATTTAGTGAAGAAAATGGTGAATTAGCCAGGCTAGTTTCATATTCTTGGATCATTTAGTTTATTTGTTTATCAATGTGTGAACTTGTTGTGCAGAAGCACAGAAATAGTTCAAAGTTTTCGCTGCATGGTTGGGTTGGAGGATCATCTCAAGGAACTGCTTCTGGCCATCCAAAGAGTCAGCCTTCATTGTCTGTAAAAACTGAGGATCTTAAATCAGCTATTTCGCATTCAAAAGGAAGTCGCCCTTGTAATATGCATGATGGTGTAACATCATTTTCGAAGGAAGATGCAGTGATTGTGCATGATAAATGTGTAGTCAGTCATGATAGTACTTCTGTTAGTTTAGGTTTTTCAACAGATTTGAATCAAGGAATCAGTCGAGAACATCCTCAAAGAATGAACCCTGCTATCCTACCAAAAATCAAGTGGGGTGACTTGGATGATCAAGCTCTACCATCTCATTTTGGAAGTACTGTCCAAGCGGAAATTAAGTTTGATGACATTCAAAATCATGATCTGCTTAGTGGAAGAACTGATTCTTTTGCACACATTTCTATAACTGATCTGGAGCAAAATAGATTGGTTGCAACCAGTGAGGATGAAAACCATCAAATTCTTGACTCTCATCCTTCCTCTCCAACTATGAAGGAATTATCTTCAGAAGATGTTAATACTACTGTTGCTTATACCCAGTTTGAAAAAGGTGACACTTGGAAGAGTCCTGGCGAAAAGGTTAATTGTGCTGCCAGAGAAGGGCCTAGTGGGGTAGGTATGCGCAATGTTGAATCTGAAGAAGCTTGCATGGAAATCCCTGAAGTGCCTAGTCTTGATCAGAATATAAAAACAGTGGTAGTTTCCCAGGATCCTGAGTCACTATCACCTTCTAAAGGAGGATCAGGAAACATTGAGCAGTTCTTTCTGACATCTTCTAATGAAGTGTTTCAGAATACACGGGTTAATTCAATCATTGAGGATTTATCAAAAACTAATTCGAGCAGTATTGATGCTGAAGTCAGTGGTGAAAGTAAAGAAAGGTTCAGGCAACGCCTCTGGTGCTTTCTCTTTGAGAATCTTAATCGGGCAGTAGATGAACTCTACCTACTCTGTGAACTGGAATGTGACCTGGAACAAACAAAAGAGTCTATTCTTGTACTTGAAGAAGCCACATCTGATTTTAAAGAATTGAGCTCAAGAGTGGAGGAATTTGAGAAACTGAAAAAATCCAATTCTCATGCAACTGATGGAACACCTTTTACTATGAAGTCTAACCATCGCAGACCACATGCTCTGTCATGGGAGGTCAGTACTCTATCTAGTCTCATCTTTCAATGTTTCATATTGATACCCTAAAACAACATCACATCGACAATCAATTTCTGCCATTTGCAAGTTGAAAAAACTGCAATATGAATATATTCACGCATATCTAAAATATCTGCTTGACTAGTCATTGTTATTCCAACTTCCCAGGGATAATGTATATGCCAATTGATGCTAAATGAAAGATCTGCAATTGCTTTACCTTGTTTTGGGTACTATAGCACACACTTTTGGGCCTGGGAAGTCCTTCAACTCCTTAAGTGGAGGAATTATCCTGTCTTCCCATACTCCTGAAATTTCCTTTTTTAACTTACTTTTACTTATTATATACTAATATTGGATGAACAATCATGAAAGGGCCACCCTCTTAGGCACCTTATTAGAGGAAAAATGATTTTGTTCACACATTTCCGTTATTTGTTGTGGGGAAGTGTGATAATTCTTGCATGATTGTTGTTCTTGCTGAAGCAGTATGTGGAGTTCCCTCAGTTTAAATGAATAAGCAATAACTGGAGTTTCCTGGCTCAGTAATGACCAAGTTTAATTTACCATGAGGGACAACATTAAATTACAGATGGGAGTAATACCATACGTCATAAAAAAAAAGAAAAAAAAAAGAAGCTAGAAACATGAGCACAGTGATGGATGCCAATATTAGAAACGCTCAACTCTCAGTATTAGTAGAAAGCTGTTGGACTATAATCTACTTGCAAAGAGTTAGTTTAAGAGGTTTGAATAGAGAAAAGGAAAAAAATTAGAACATTGGATATGTTGACATCATTTTAATGAATGTATATGGGTTTTGATATCAGCTAAAGAAGATACCCGAAAAATGCATCAAGGAAGATGCACTGCCTGAATGTGTAGGAATTTCCAGTTTTTATTAGAAGGCTGAAATGAGCTATAAGAAAAGAACATGTAATTTTGGCATCGACGTCAGTCATTTATTTACCATATAAAACTGAAAATGTGCTTCGCCTCTATTCTGAAGATCTGTTCTGCTGATCAGTAATTGGTGAAGCAGAACACAGACTAAAGTTGACCTGTTTGGGATTGTGTGGTGTTTTCATGTTGGGAAACTACCGGAACACCTGCTGATGGAGAGCAGGTGTTTCTGAATGTTTACAGTTTGCTGTTTTCCTTCTGTTGTGTTGCGTAGGAAATGCCTTTTACGTTATTAATAATCGTAATACAGTTTGCTGTTTTCCTTCTGTAGTGTTGCATAGGAAATGCCTTTTACGTCATTAATAATCGTACAAAGCTCTGTGGAAGAAGGACACGTAGGGAAACATGAGCTACTTTTGGGAAATGAAAGCTATGGAACGTAAAGATAAAACAGGAAACTTACACCAAACCAAAGAGCTTCTCATCCTAAATGAAGTGAGAAACCTCTTGTGACCATTTCTCGAATTTCCTGTTTTAAATAAGCAAACCTTTTCCAATATTTTTCTTTTGGTTGTGGTAAGGCTGTCAAAGTAATATGGTAATTAGCTTCAATTTTGGGCCTGAATAACTGCAGCATCTTTTAGGACTATCAATGCATATCACACACAAAGACATGTGGATAAATTGATTAACTACTCTGTTTTCAATTCACAAAGTCTATCTTTCATCTGAATGCAGGTCCGACGGATGACAACTTCACCGCACAGGGCAGAAATACTGGCTTCATCTCTGGAGGCTTTTCGAAAAATTCAACATGAAAGAGCTAGTTTGTCGTCTACAGGTGTGGAGAAAAGGGGACCTAGTTGTTATGATCATCATTGTGGAAGCTCTAGTGTTTTGGAGACCTTTAATGAGAAAGAGGACAAAAAAAGCTGTTCAAATGACTCACTAGAAAAGACTAGGAAGCAGAGTAATGCGTTGACTCCTCATGGAAATTTGAGTAGAGAGAAGAGGCATGTTGACTCAGGTAAGTCTGCTTCTCATGCATCTAGATTACCTCCTAAGGAGGGGGTTTCCACATCTATCAATGGAAAGAACAAGAGAGACAATGAGAAAAATCTGAAGCCTATAGATCACTTGAAAAGACATTATGAAAGAGACAAGGAAAAGCGAAACGGAAGCTCCTGGAGATCAATGGATGCTTGGAAGGAGAAGAGGAACTGGGAAGATGTACTCTCCACACCACACCGAGTTTCATCTCGCTTCTCACATTCACCTGGCTTGAGTAGAAGAAGTGCAGAGCGTGCACGCACTTTGCATGACAAACTCATGTCTCCTGAGAAAAAGAAGAAGTCAGCTATGGACTTAAAAAAAGAAGCGGAAGAAAAACATGCACGTGCAATGAGAATTAGAACTGAACTTGAGAATGAGAGAGTTCAAAAACTTCAACGAACATCTGAGAAGCTGAACCGTGTAAGTGAATGGCAAACTGTGCGCAGTATGAAATTGCGAGAGGTGATGTACGCTAGGCACCAGCGTAGTGAATCCCGCCATGAAGCTTACCTAGCTGAAGTAGTAAGAAGGGCGGGTGATGAAAGCATAAAAGTGAATGAAGTTCGATTCATTACTTCACTCAATGAAGAGAACAAAAAGCTCATCTTGCGCCAAAAACTCCATGATTCTGAGTTGAGGAGGGCTGAGAAACTTCAAGTGCTGAAAACTAAACAGAAGGAAGATATGGCGAGGGAAGAAGCTGTCTTGGAACGCAAGAAACTAATTGAAGCAGAAAAGTTGCAGCGCCTTGCAGAGACACAGAGGAAAAAGGAAGAGGCACAAGTAAGAAGGGAAGAGGAGCGTAAAGCATCAAGTGCCGCACGCGAAGCGAAGACGATGGAACAGATGCGGAGAAAGGAGGTTCGAGCCAAAGCTCAACAGGAGGAAGCTGAACTCCTGGCCCAGAAGTTAGCTGAAAGACTCAGAGAAAGTGAACAGCGTCGTAAAATTTATTTGGAGCAAATACGGGAAAGAGCTTCAATGGATTTCAGAGATCAGTCTTCACCGTTATTTCGTCGTTCTGTGGCTAAGGAGGGTCAAGGTAGATCTACGCCGATCAGTAACTGTGAGGATAATAACGAAAACAATGGCTTTGCTCCTGAAGGCTCTATGCTTGCTACTGGCCACATCACTACTCAGCATTCTTTAAAACGAAGGATCAAAAAAATCCGCCAACGACTTATGGCATTGAAGTATGATTGTCCTGAAGGGGCAACTGCAGGGGCAACTGCAAGGGTGAAAATTGCAAAGTGGCTTCAAGAACTTCAAGGACTTCGCCAAGCAAGAAAAGAAGGGGCTGCGAGCTTTGGACTAATAACAGCTGAAATAATTAAGGTGATATATTACACTTGTGAAGTTTGGTTCACTTGCATTTCTGTTCACAATGACAAATATAGTGGCATTAATATAGATAGTTACTTTATCCTGCTGTGAAGAACTGCAACATAAACAGCATTTTGACTAGAATAAGTTCTTGAAACTATAGTGGCTTTAATAGTTTGATTTTGTTTCATGAATTATTTGTTACTAACTGCTTCTGGAACTGTGTCGCAACTAGTTTTTGGAGGGAAAGGATCTTGAGCTGCAGGCTTCTCGTCAAGCTGGTCTGATTGATTTTATTGCTTCTGCACTTCCCGCATCTCACACATCAAAACCAGAAAGCTGCCAGGTTACAGTCTACCTTTTAAGGCTTCTGAAAGTTGTACTTTCAGTGGCTGCAAACAAGTCTTATTTTCTTGCTCAAAATCTACTGCCCCCCATCATCCCCATGTTGGCGGCAGCCCTTGAAACCTACATCAAAATTGCAGCCTCATCAAATGGCTCTGCTTCTGCCAACCTGGTCGCATGTAAGGCATCAACTGAAAGGTTGGAGTTAATGTCTGAAGTTCTGGATGGTTTCCTTTGGACAGCAGCAGCAATTATTGGTCATACAAGTACAGATGAACGTGCCCTTCAACTGCAAGATGGTTTAATCGAGCTTGTAATTGCATACCAAGTTATACATCGGTTACGGGATCTTTTTGCACTTTATGATAGACCACCTGTAGAAGGTTCTCCTTTCCCTTCATCAATTCTTCTTGGGGTAAATCTGTTGGCGGTTCTTACATTCAGATTCAGAAATGTGTCTTCATTAACATGTAAAAACTTTCCTAGTGTATTAACTCATAGAAATGAAAAGAATGACGTTGAACTTGCTGAAACTGCATATTCCCGAAATGATGGTAAATTGGTATATCCTGGAGTAAATGGAGGTGTAGCCTTGTGTTTGCCAGAGGTACCGGAGGATAGCCCCCTTGATGAATTTCCTAAAATGAAAGAACATCAGGGTGCAGTTGTAAATGATCCAAGCTCTGACAAAGTTGACTCGGTTGCTGCTAGCATGGAAACTGCAAATGTACTGCAGGAATCTACAAGCAATGTGACGTACAATAACCTTCAGACAGACGAGAAGAAATCTCAAGATAATAGTAAAGGTCAAATTGGTGGAAATGAATTAGTGATGAAGCCGGTTGTGAAGTTTCTTCTTTCTGCCATATCTGAGACTGGCTTAGTTTGTCTTCCATCCATGTTGACAGCTGTATTATTACAGGCTAATAATAGATGTTCTGAACAGCAGGTAAAACTTCATGGATCTCATTAAATTTTGTTTGTAAAATCTAGCTTTTAGGTTTTCTGCAGGGTTCAGATTTTGTGCAATTTCGAAAGTTCATGAATCGTTCTGGGCCTTGTCTATAATTAGGATGTTGTCAACGCCATATTTGTTTGCTACTTTTGTTCTTATTTATTAATTCTCTATCGTAAGCGTGTGACATCGATTCATTCTAGTACCAGGAAGTAATTGTTTGAAACTTTTCATATGTTAACAATAAAGTTGGTTGCTTCTAGCTTTATGAAAAGTAAGCTGAAAACTAACCTTGAGTTTACTTGTGATCATGGCCTGCTTAGCTCTGTGTCTACTGCATATCTGATTGTCTTTCTTTGCAGGCCTCCTATGTCCTTCCATCCAATTTTGAAGAAGTGGCAACTGGTGTATTGAAGGTGTTGAACAATTTAGCATTAATTGACATATCTTTTATCCAGAAGATGCTAGTAAGTTAATTTGCAACTATTTGTATCAACTTTCTCTTCTAAAAGTTTAAACATGCTAAAAGAACTCTTTATTCTCTTTGCTGGACCACAGGCCCGACCAGATCTGAAAATGGAGTTTTTTCACTTGATGAGTTTTCTTCTCTCTTATTGCACAAGCAAGTGGGGCACAGCAACCGACCAGGTGACACTCTGGTGCTTTTGCTTTCATGTTTGACCTTCGGATTGAACATCTCATATGATTCAATGAACATAGAGAAGTGCCGTTTAAGTGTTTATACTAGTCTTGGAAAGTCACTGTCCTTTGGTTGGAGGGAAGAAAATACAAACAAAAGACCCCCACAAGTTCCCATATGTTAAGCTGAAAAATTATCCTTTTTTTACCCTGATAAAGGTGGTGTCTGGGTCAACTTGTGCTTAACTCGACTAATTCCATGGGATACCTGCAACCTCCCACCAATAATAGGTACAGGTAACTCTGTCCACCAAGGCTATAGCAAATGGAAGAAACCACCTAGCGTTTTGTCTCTGATAGGATTTGAATTTGAGACCTCATGGTGCGCAACCCTCTTCATTGCCCACTAGGCCATACCCTTGAGTGAAAAAAAAAGAAATTGTCCATTTTCTTTGAGAAGGATATCCATAACTCATATTTTCTTTTTCTTTAAGCTGATGCACTATAGGAATAATTGTCAGTGTTTTGCTTCATGGCTGTCGTGCATTTCTCAGTAACAGTAACTTTTCTCATATAGATTATATTTCTGTGGTAATAAAGTTTAGTTTAATATCAGAAAATCTTGGTGTTCCTAAAAACATATGTTGACCGTTGAGTAAAGATGAGACAAAAGGTGTGAAGCTTTTACTCTGTGAAAGCCTGAATCGATCAGCACTATTAACGAACTTCTTGGTTATATCATCAAATACGTTTTCTAAAGTTGTGACGGGTTGAATTGGATGGACCTTATTTTGTTTGGAACCTTCTGTAACTTGTCTGACGTGACTGAAGTCTGAATGATAAAAACAGCAAGTCTGCAATCAAACAGCCCTCTGAACTTCTCTTATTAAGATAGATCTTGAAATCTATGGACATTAGTTTGGAAAGACATTTACACAGAGTAAAAGGCATAAAATCTAAAAAATCTTAGGCACACAGGGTCTACAGCAAAAATGGATCTTGGTGATTGTCCGTCTCGCTATCATAGCACTGGCCCTAATTACCGCCAGGCCTCATTCAAATAACTTATTATAAGTCCCTTCTGATGTTTAGGTATTTCAGTCTTGTTTGATTTTATTTTTTTTGATTCCAGGAATAGGAGAATGTTCCTCAGAAACAAGCATAATTAGAGTATTTGCATTTTCCTAATAGAAAGCAGCATTAGTGGTTAATGATTTCTGTATAATTGCCGGGCTTCATCGCTTTCACATGGTTTCTGGTTTTTTCCTAGTTGACAAAATACAGGACTAATTTATTTAGTCTTTTTCATTTGGTGTTTTATGTTTCAGATTGGTTTGCTGCTGCTAGAATCATTGCCGCTTCTTGGTTATTTTTCATTGTTCCATCCTGAAAATCAAGCTGTTCTTCGATGGGGAAAGAGCCCTACTATTCTTCACAAGGTGCGCATAATCTTTCGTTCTACTTAAGACTTATCCTGAAAAATAGAAATTTAACTGTGGATTTTATGAAACAGGTATGCGACCTTCCTTTTGTGTTCTTTAGTGATCCAGAGTTGATGCCAGTCTTAGCGGGTACCATGGTTGCTGCCTGCTTTGGATGTGAGCAGAACAAGGATGTCATTCAGCAAGAACTAAGCACCGATATGCTCCTTGCCTTGCTTAAAGCTTGTAGAAGTAGTCTTCCCTCCTCTAATTCTTTTACCGTACCTAATAATCCATCACTTGATGAAGCTGGTGCGTCTGCTCAGCTGGGTCCTGAATCCAAAAACCTTCAAGTTGATGTCCCACTGAAGTCAAACCGCAACAGTCAGCGCAGTGCTCGGGTCCTTTCCCAGAAAGGCAGTCCATTACCAAGTAATAGAACTGCCAGGATTCGAACCTTAAGAGAGAACAAAGTGGTAAAGCCTTCTGAAGGCAAGAGTCTGAAGAGCAATTCATCTGTGCCAGAGAGCGCTGCCGCATGGATGTTGCACTCTAGACTATCTACTGATGTACTTGATAAAGCAGAAGAGTTTTTTGCTGCAGTCACTTGCAATGACGATGGAGAATTATGAATTTACTTACTGTATAGCTTTAAGATGTATCCATTTTTTGAATGCTTAATTGTAATGCCAAATAAGCATGGTATATGACAATGTAATCTTCTTTACAGTGCGATGATGTACTACAAAAGAACTAAAATTCAGGATGTAGGTTCCTTTAAGCACTAATAAGACAACTGCAGCTGCTGTTGCTTGATTTTAGTGATTCTTACTGCACCACTTAAACTTTATTTTAGGTACCAGAGTGTATAAGAATAATACTAAATAGAGTATTTTTATGCGTTGTTTGATTTGATCCATTAAAAAATTTATTTACAAAAATATCTTCCACATTTACGGTGGAAAAGATGTAAAAAACTTTTTGAGGGGCAATTGAGTCTTTGATCATGCTAATGCATGTATTAAAGCCATTGCATTACTAATACCTAGAAATCCATGACATTAGTAATACACTTCTTAATACATAATAGAGTATAAATAATACAAGCATTACTTATACATAGGTTGAAAAGAGTAATACACAAAAATAATGCATGCATTATTTTTCTTAATACACTCGTTAAAGCTTTACCTACTACCAGAATTGTCTATCTATGATATAAACAAAGGAGTTACTCCCTCCGTCTCATTTTATATTACGTAGTTTGATATGACACAATTTTATTTTTTTTTAAAAACAGAAGACTAACTTTTTGAATTTTGTGGTGTAAAATAAATGATAAATATTTATGTGATTAGAAATCATTTTATCAAAAGTAAAATATGTCTTTTCAAGCTAAATTGTTTCTAAATATAGAAATAGGGCTGCATATCGGGTGATTCGATTCGGTTTTGAGTATTATCGATTTTGCTTATTAGTTATCGGTTTGTAGATAA
>JBCEWC010006713.1:0-22561 GCA_038996855.1 Solanum aculeatissimum | reverse complement strand
TTAGTGAGGTAGCTATTTGTCATCTCAGTGAGTCTCATCCTCCTATTTATGATCTTGTTCTACTTTAGAGACAACATTATTTGAGACTTGTATTTCTTTTTCAAATCCATTATAACACATTAGAGGGTTGTGCACGTGACAACCAGGTTTTGGGAGTTTATAATTAAGTTGACTTATTATCCGCATCTAAATCTTTATTTTTAATTATTTCTTCTGCATTTTGTCATTGTAATTGAGTTTTTGGCTGACTTGTCTTGGTGGGATAAGACGAGTACCATCACACCCATTTTTGGATCGTGAAAGATGGTATGGGTTCCTTGAGCTATTTGGGACCCTGTGGTGGAATTGATTTTTGATTTTGTGTTTTGGTCCTAATGTCAAATATTTGACCTGATTTTAATCTGAATTTAATTATCATAATATGAGTATCATTGGTCTTGTTTTTATGTATTCTTCACTAATTATATAGAGTGACAATATTCAAAGGGGATTCAGAAGGGTAAAGCTCTGATCTAGCAATTCGGGTGCGGTTCCGGCCTTGAGGTAGGGTACAGTCTCCTTCTTTTAGACTTTGCTCGACTTGATTTTATAAAATTTAAGTAGTTTCGTATGATTAGATTGTGATTTGATAGAATTTTAATAAGTTAAAATGTTGGAAATACTTGATAGCGCGATTTAATGGAATTGTTAGACCAAAAGCCTTAGTTTAGGTAATTCATGTGGATTGAGTCATAGTATTCCTTAAAAATAACTTTTAGGAGATTTAAGCTTACACCAATGCGTGCCAAATTGTCAAATTACTTAATTGTGTTAATCATATAATTATTGATTATGAATTTCTAAACTTGATGAAATTCCTCTATTTTTAGAAATTTTGCAATATTGCTGGACTTCCATCGTGAATGTATAGATTGAGTGAGATTTTAATTTTAAGTGGCATTAAAATGAGAAAATCTATGACAAATGGAACTTGGTGAGTTTATGGAATCAATCAATTTTTTTTAATTTTTAATGAAAAGTTGAATTTCGGCTTGCATGATATTGATTCATATTATAATTATATTTGATAAGCTCGAGGTTATCTCAGGCGGCCCGTGGATATTTTTTCGAATGTACATGATTATATTTGTTAAGCTCAATGCTATTTCAGGTGGTCCGTGACTATTTTGGATGGCCCGCGACTATTTTTCTCGAGTTTTACTATTGTCATCATTCATATCAAATTATAAATCTCTGTACATTGTGAAAATGCTAGTGTTGATATATTTTGTGGTGCTTGGATTTATTATTGTGAATTATTAGCATTTTTCCTGTACCTCGTTACTTAGTTCATATTTATTCTTTTGTTTACTTTTGTTGGTATGTCATCATGCTATTTATGTTATATATTATCCTTTTGAGTTCGGCTGACCTATGATGTCTTCTGGGTACCCTGTGTTTTTGATACTATGCTGCACTTTTGCATCATTTTGATGAAGATCCCCGTTCGAACCACTATTAGCGTACATTAAATCATCCATTGCGGTGCCATATTCGGATAGTGGTGAGCTCCTGGTGTCCAGAGGCTCCTACTTTTGCTTCTTTATTTTCTAATTGTATTTTTTACTTGGACGGCCAGATTTTTATATTGTATCATTTTATCAGCTTTTGTACTTAGTAGCTCTTGATATGGTGATACCAGGTCCAGCTAATTGGTCTAGTGTCAATTTGTTAATTTGATTACATTTGGATACTTGTGATGTGCTGCCGAAACATAACACTTTTGATGCTTAAAACTTAAAATTTTGTGTGTTCTTAAAGCAATATTTATGGGTTTGATGTGTTTGTATGTTTATTTTGCAGGATTAGAAAGTTGATATGATTTTCGGCTGAAGTTTGCAGATTTGCAATTCTTTGATGCAGTATGAGATTCTCTATGGGCCATGGAAACTTCCACGTGTCGTAGAGAGGTGTCGTAGATGAGATCCAGTGAAGGGCATAATTTCTGAAGTTGTATCTACGAGCTATCAGACGAGTCGTGACTATATGTACGAGCTGTAGATGAGGCTTCATTCCTTGAGGATCAGAATGGATGAAATCTCAAAAAAGGTCTCAGACGAAACCATCCACGGGCGGTAGATCTGAACACGGCCCGTAGGAAGGTCCCATAGAAGTGCAATCCAATTTTACAGAATGAGGTTCACAAAGCCCCGGTACAAGCCGTAGAATGTTGTACGGCTCGAAACACGTCACGTATTTCCTACTGACTCAATTTTCCTATTTCATTTTGACTTTTTATTTTTAATAGATTTTTCAGTTTTTTAGTAAGAGAGAGAGGAGAGACGACAGGGAATAGAGAAAAACACTTGGGAAAACTCTTCTTTCGTGATTATTGCTTGAATTAATACATTGTGATTTTCTTTGAAGAAACTTATATTCTTGTTCTTTAATTTATCATTGTAAGTGATTTATTATGCTATTCATTAACATGATTTCTTTACTAACAATGATCATGCATAGCTAAATCCACAACTAGGGTTGTGGGAACCATGAAGAACTAATAAGGTAAAATTGGATAATCCATAATTCTTGGAAAGTGTGCATGCATGTATTGATTATTTCTCTTTGTTTTAATTTCTTTTTAATGGGTGACCAATGTTAGAACTCGTCTAGTGTTACTAACTGGATCAAGGTAGTAATGAATACGAAAAAGAATAATTAACAAGATTTGATTGATATTTTCTCGTCTAATCAACCAAACTGGATCAAGGGGAGGTTGTATTGGAACAATAGGTAAGGATTAGTAATGTCACACTGCGGGGATCGATCAGATCACGTAGTAAAATTTACCTCTCACCTGGATCAAAGAGTTTGGTAAACTTAACTTACTGTTCTGCATGCTACACACTAAAAAGGTTTACGATTATCTAGTAATACCAAGTTAGGGAATCATGGGGAACACAATACCCTAGTTACTTCTACTGGTTTTACAACACTTGCACTAGCATAAGTTTACTTTCTGTGAATCACAAACCTCCCTCCTTTCGGGAAATAAGTAGGTTAATCATCTCAATTTGCTTGGAATTATTCTAAGTCTACCATATTCCCTATGGTTCGACCCTAAACTTGATTAGGTTATATATCTTGACAATGATCGCTTTAACCTTAAAAAAGGAGGTGTAGCTTGGGAGACATCAAGAATTTTGGCGTTGTTACAGGAGAATATGGTTTAGACTAGTGTAATTTGAGTAATTCGGTAATTAATCATTATTTCCCTCATTTTACATTTTTATTGTTTTTGTTTTGTTTCAGCGTGCACATGTAGTGTATGCACAACACTCAAAGTTGAGGCAATCTCTTGAATCTGTTTGATCCTGAAATCTAAGGGACGCTAAGGAGAATGACCCAAAATAATATGAACAATGCTATAAACGATGCAATAAATACAACACTAAACCAGAACAATGATAATCCACCTCTACTAAACCCACCACCACAGGTTCTTCAAGCCTCAACTAGTACATGGAATCAATATCGACTTGATCCTATGGCGATGGATGTCACATGAGCTATTGTGTTTGCTCCACTGCCGGATGACACAAAATTCATTGCATCAAGTGGGTTTATTCAAATGCTATAAAATCACGGATTGTTCGTGGGCTTACCATCAGAGGATCTACATAACCATCTACACAACATTGTATTCGTCTATAAGAGTATAATGGAAAACTAGAATCTATCTACGGATGCCGTTGGGCTCTGTGTTTTCCCTTTGTCTCTCATAAGAAATGTAACACTAGGATTATTTAAGATCCCACAGAGTTCAGTCACAAGTTGGGAAGAATTGCAAAGGGCCTTTTTGGAGAGGTTCTTCTTGATATCAAAGAAGCTAAAGTTGAAGGCTCAGATCAATAACTTCGAGCAATTATCCAGTGATTCACATAGTACCACGTGGGAGAGATTCACAAAGTGCTTCAGGAGTATCCTTGACCATAAGATTGTTGATAAAGTTCTGGTGGAGATCTTCTATCGAGCCCTAGATAAAAATAGCCAATCTGTCGCGGACACTATCATGAGAGGCTTGTTTATAGATCGACCATTTTAGGAGGTTGTAGAAAGGATGAAAAGAGTGGTCAAAATGAATTGTGCATGAGGGATGAGAGATAAGTCAACTACAAAAAAACTCATTCTTAGTCAGTACTAGTCTGGCACAAGCAAAGACAAGTAAGGATGTGCTGCAAGAGCTTGCTCGAATTAGTACCAATGTGGAGTTGTTGATGAAGCAGAACCAAGAACGTCTGAACGCAGTATCTTATCATCCTTCACAAACACCCATGTACGAGGAGCCTTACCATGATGAGGACACTTGCTTCATTGCAGATCATATGGAAGGTTTCTAGACCAATGCACAAGGGTCTAATCAGGACTATTAGCACCAAGGTCAAGAAAACCAAGGTCGAAACTTTAACCTGGATGGTGCCTTCAGAGACAACAATTTATGAGGCTACTATGATAAGAACAGGGGACAGGACAAAGATGCTGATTGGAAACACAGAGATGGTTACAGAAATGGTCCATATGTTCCACCACATAATCAAGATTCTGGTGCTGGTAGTTCTCGCATTGAGAAGATGTTCGATTGCCTGTTGAAGAAGGATGATGCCCAGTATGAGACCTTGAAGGGGATGAAGTTTGACATATCTAGTGTTAATCAAAAAATTGAGTCTCATTCTGTTGCTATCAAGCAGCTGCAGAAATAGTTCGGCCAGATGTCAACGCAACTGAACCAGAGCCAGAAAGGTATATTGCCCAGAAACACAGTTCAAAATCCTAAGAATGAGGGGCAATGTCTGACAGTCACGACACATGGTGGTAAACAAACCATTGACCCCCCCAATTCTAGTTGAAGAGGATGATGTTCGCGATGACATAGTTGAGAGTAATGATGTTGAGATTAGAGATGCTCGTGCCAAGAATAGGGAAAGTGATGCAGCGCCAACTCCAAAAAGGTTTAAACCCATTCCTCGACCTCCTCCTCGCTTCCCCTAGAGACTCAAAAAGAAGGAGGAGGAAGGTAAATTCCAGCACTTCATATCCATGGTGAAACAACTCTCCATCAACATTTCTCTCATTGAAGCATTGGAGAAGATTCCCGGGTATGCAAGGACTTAATTACAAAAAAGTGGACTATGAGTCAGGAGCTCTCTCAAGAGCTACAACATTGTAGTGTGATATCCATAAGTTCTTTAGTGCAGAAGCGAGAAGATCCCGAAGCATTCACCATACCATGCACAATTAGAGATGTTGAGTTCGCAAGGGCATTATGTGATCTAAGAGCCAACACCAATCTGATGTCTCCTGCAGTATTTAGGAAGCTAGGCTTGGGAGCCCCTAATCCTACAAATATTCGATTGTTGATGGTTGATAGGATGGTGAAGAATCCTATGGGGATATTATATGGCGTCCTTGTCAAAGTTGAGAAATTCATATTCTCTATAGACTTTGTGATCCTTGATTACGCGGTTAACTTTGAAGTCCTAATCATCTTGGTAAGACCTTTCCTAGCCATTGGACGAGCACTAGTGGACATAGAAAAAGGCCAACTCAAGTTTTGATTGAATGATGAAAAAGTCATCTTCAACATCTGTCAATCAATGAAGAGGCCTGATGAATTGAAGATGGAGGTTTAGGCCATTGACGAAGTCTGAGTAATCAAGTGGTCCAAGTCGTGCCACAACATTAAATCAGGCGCTACTTGGGAGGCAATCCAAGATGTGTAATGTAATAGTAGTAGTTCTATTTTATTTTTAGCTTTTTGGACTTGTAGGTAATTTAATTTTCTATTTTTTGGTTGTAAATTTTGGACTCTGAACTAGTGGCATATAGGGTAACGATATGCTTTGTGAAGACTATGCAGGTACAAGACCAAGTCAACCATCTTGGGCTAAAGAAGTAACAAGAAGTGCTTCTACGACCAGTTCTACAGGCCATTTCTAAAACCAAGACCCGTACACTGACTAGTAGAACACTTCCAGTCAGCAACAAGTTGTGCACTCGAGTCCACAAGATAACTTTATGGCCCGTAGATAAAACTACGAGTCGTGAATGGGGCTTATGGACCCCAGGTAAGATTTTGAAAACTGTCTAAGTGTTAGGGGCTTCTACGACCCGCTTTATGGACTGTGCTTCTATATACGACCCGTGGACAGGTCCGTGAAGCCAATGTCCCATATTAGGACTTTGGCACACTACGAGACCAGGACCTACGGATCATAGAATCATCTATGGTGCATAGTTAGAGTTTTGTAGGGCCTAGGTCAAAATTTCACCCGACCCGGTCAACATATAAAAGAGGGGTGAAAATATTTTACCCCTCATTGTTGTCAAATTTCCCAAATATACCCCAACCCCTACTCCTACCCCACAATTTCGATCACCGTCTGACTGACCTCCATATTTTTTGGTAGCACCGGCACCTAGGGTTTTTCCCCTTTGGATTCCTCTAATTTTCCATCATTTGTCTCAAATTTTGATAAGTACTCGGCTGCAAAACCCTTGTATTACTGAAATTAGTGTAATTTGGTTGAAATTATTGATGGTTAAGGTAGTCCAAATTTGATGGGTTCGAATTATCTATTGCCTATTGTATGTGTTATGTGTTTAATCATGATTGAAGTGGTGTAGTTGTTATGAATAGTGTAAGGTGCCAGAATAGGTGTGTGGCCATGTTTTGTTTGAATGTTTGTTTTGAGAAAACCATATTGTCATATGTTGTTCAAATTGGATGGAAATGATTGCTTGAAAAATAACGTGTGATTGCATGTGTGTTCTTAATTTTTAACTTTCAAATGGGTATCGGATTATGATGTAAATTTGTAAAATGACATTTGTAGGGGTACTGTATAATTGTTGCATGTGGATGTATTGGAAAATTTTTGGGGATTTTGTGGGTGCATAAGGTTGTTGCTTCGGTGCTAAATTGATTAATTATAGTCTGTGTATGTCATTGTGGAACCTGTCTGATGGGCTTAAGAGACTTAAGTTACTTGAGTCTTCACACCACGGAGGTCTTCTATAGCCTGTGTAATTATCCACGAGCTGTAGTTGCCCTTCATAGAAAGAACCAGTAACTTGGGGTTTCTAAGATTCCATCGAACGAGACCTTTTACAGGTTGTAGTTTCTTGTAGATGCAGTTCTAGTAAATCATTTTACTGTACCCTGCCACTACAATGGCCTTCTATGGCTCGTAGTTTTCGCTACGACTCGTAGATGAGCCTTCGTAGGTTCTTCTATCACTTCTTTGGATATCATTTTGATTTTCATTTCAGTACCTATGGGGATAATAAGTGTGCTACTTGTGTGATTTTAGGTATTATGTCTCCAAAACCCAGACGTGATGAGATATGGGCCATGTGGGACTAGCTGCAAGATGAACCGACTGAGTCTGAGGCTAGTGGATCAGTAGAGGAGTTTGGAGTCCATCCAGATGTGGGCGTCGAGCCACGACTGACTCGAGCAGCCACTGGATATACAATGTCATCCCACTTATTGGCCATAGTTGCTCAACTTCCCAGTCTGATGAGGGAGGTAATAGACAAAGAAACTCCATCCAGATGACCTCCATCGGAGAAGGGTCAGGTTCCAGAGCAGGAGATAGAGATGGATCTAGTCCAGGAAAGGAGTCAGATTCTGATGCTGTAGAGTCCACCTTGGCAGCACCATCATCCTCTAATGCTTTGACTAATAGATAGTGTGTGCGGGGGATGCAAAGGGTGTATCAAGAGGATATACAACATGATGAGTGGGGTCGTCAGGCCCACACCATATTTGAGGAGCCCCAACTTATTACTACTGGGCTTGATAGTGTCCCAGGGCACCGAGATACCATGGCCCGATACATCTTAGAGTGGTTGGCATCCCCATCAGGGAGGTACTCCCCAGCAATGGTGAGAGAGTTCTACGCATCATACACCACCACCATTATGCAATTTGACCTCGAAAGGGAAGGATACCTGATGCATCCATGATTGACACAAATGATGGTTAGGGGAGTCTCTGTTGATATATTCGAGGCTACCATCCGTCGAGTTCTATTTGGTCCCTAGTATGAGGCTCCAACATCCACTGCAGAGTTTGACTATAGACTGAGCCAGATTCAGGATCAAACATATGGAAGATGCAGGTTGTAGGGTTTATTTGATGAGATGGATCGTCAATCACATTGTAGAGCAGGGTTAGTGGGTTTCAACATCATAGACATCCATAGTGAAGGCATCACTCAACTTCACCGATAAATTTTGTTGGGCTGTAGTTACATTGCGGATTCAGCCAACACCTGATGATAATACACTCACACCGGATCACACAGTATTCATTGTTAGTATCTTGAATGGCTATGATATTGATTAGGACAGATTGATCGTAGAACAGATTCACAATGCGACCCTGAAGAGATCTATCTTTATCCCATTTCCTTGCTTGATCTACAGACAGTGTTTAGCGGCAAGAGTGGGTTGCATACATCATGTGGATACTCTGATAGAGATTTAAAGGACACTGAAGGCCATCCTGATAAAGGATGATGAGAATCAGGTGTCACTTTAGTGAGCACCACAACCTCTAGTCCATATGCAAGAGATATTCATCATATCACCACCGTCTGAGCCTCTATCTTCTTCCACTACTACTGCTCCTACTATTGAGGGGACCCCACATATCGAGGCTGATAAAGAGGTCATCCCACTACTTCTCTGAATTCTGTGCTAGAGGTAATACCCATATTTCTTGCGGGCATAATATACATGTCTGCAGTGTCTATTCAGTCCACAACGCAAAGATTGGTCAGGATTGAGACTCAGCTAACCCAGTTACTTTAGTAGATCAGGTTGTGGGTCCGCTAGGCCATATCTGAGGTGAAGAGTGTATGTGCACACACTGTGCTACCACCATTGAGGAGAGGTTGAGACCTGTACATGGCCGCATAGATGTGTTTGAGCGAAGAGTAGAGCAGAGCCGCACTTCAGCCCAAACCTCTGATCTGACTGTGATGAAAACGGAGATCCAACAACTCCAGGCTAAGATTAGAGCAACAACAACAACAATAACATTGGTACTCCTGGCACCCGATATTGTTATAGAGATATTCATAGATCTTTTTTCCACCAATGAGGTACCACTCCACACCTTTGGAAAGAGGTCCCGCTCTGAGACTGATGATCCAAATGCTCTGAGGCAAGAGGTGGAGTTGACTGAGAGGGATCAGGTAGCGGCTTCCATACGAGTATCAATTGCAGATGAGATGGCACGACAAGTGCGAGTGCTGGAGATTGTGAGGGGCCTGGACCCTCTGAACATGCTCCTACTATTAATAACACTACCAGGTAGGTTGAGGATGGTCAAACCTAGCCAGAGATCGATCGTTAGGCACTCATGTATGTTTTTTGACCCCTATGCTTTGATTCTATTATATTTTATGCATTGAGGACAATGTACATCTTTTTTGATGGGGTATGGGTAGTTATAGGCCTCAGTGAAGTCTAAGTAACTGTGGTATATAACTATCCCAATTTTTGAGTCTAAGGAGTTTTCTTATCTATGTTCTTTCCCTAAGGAGATTTGCCTTCTATTGAACCGGCATGTTTAGGATGTGTAGGTAGTGATAGTAACATCTTATACTAAGGTCTATGTCATATTAGCTTTTGTTGAAAAAATGATACCCATCAAAATTTTTGTTTTAGGTAATCTTGATAACATCCATGTGAATTCAATTATTGACAGTGCTTGTTCTAATAAGTGAGGTTTACTTTTGATCAAAAGCACGATCTGAGAGTCTGAGTTGATAGTTTAATCAGTGCCAAGTGTGTGAGTTTATTTGCATGATTCTTATACTGTGTTTCAATTTAGAACTTACCCTGTTACTCTGACCTAGACTGCAGGTTAATTGATTAGGAAAGGAACTTAGGACATTATTCATATTAGTCCACTTAGCCTAAATAACCAACTAAATGCATTGTATATCCCTTGATCTAAATGTTTGAGCTTAAAGTATATCCTTTTCTTGGTAAACACCTAAGTAACCTAGCCTTGTTGAATGTGAAATCATAAAATTATCCCTGGTCCTTCCATGAGCATTGTGCACCTTGACTCAAGCTAAAAGCCTAAGTTAAGGGTGGCTACCAAAAGGGGCCCTAGTTCATAGGTTAGATATTATGCACCTCAACTCAGGCTAAAAGCCTAAGTTGAGGGTGGTTGGTGTAACGAGAATCACAACAAATGGGGTGGAAGCTAGTGATATAGAAAAATGGGATAAAAATTATTCTTTGGGTGTGAAAATAAATAGATGCCTGAACAATGAGCTAAAAAGAAAAAAATATGTTAAAAATAAAAGGCAATGAGCTAAAAATATGAGTAAATCACCTAAAAAGATTGAAATAGGAGAAGGGGAGAATGAGTTGAAGAATAACAGTGTTGGTAGGGAAAAAGTGTAGAATAACATAGAGTCAAGGAGGGTCTTTAGTCACTATGTTTCTAAAGCATTATACTTAAGCCCCCTAAGCCTAAGTTACAAACCAAAAAAGTCCTATAGTGATCCTAGTCCAAGTGGTCGAAGGTCATAGTTGTGAGTATAGGGGTAAGCATATGGTATTAAGCACAATGTTTGAATATCTATTGTGAGTGTGAGTGATTTTGTATAGTCCCAAACATTAAATCTGAAAATACTATCATGAGTGGGATATAGAACTTCTTTTTGTGAGGGCGCTTGCATTGCACTATTGATTCTAGGCTATTCCAGTGATTGTTGCTTATTTGTGGTTGCCTTGCTCATCATAATTGCGTTGTCACATGTATTGATTTGCATTGGTTTGTTTGATGACTATCTGATATGCATTGATGAGTAGTATGGGTATCTGCACTTGATTTTGAGATAAAGTATGCCAGTCGATTGAGGTCTGTGTGTTACTATACTGCTTATGCAGATTGAGCCCGTCGTTTGAGGAAAAACAATAATTTTAAGTTGAGGATGTTAATGGTCTTTCAAAATACAACACTTTTACTGCTTAAAACTTAGAATTTTGTGTATTCTCAAAGTGATATTTTTGGGTTTGATGTGTTTGTACGTTTATTTTGTAGGATTACAAAGTTGGCATGATTTTTAGTTGAAGTCTGCAGATTTGTAGCTTTTTGATGGAGTATGAGACTCTCTACAGGCCGAGGATACTTCCACGAGCTATAGAGAGGTGTCGTAGATGAGATCCAATGAAGGGCATAATTTTTGATGTTGTATCTATGAGCTATTAGACGAGTCATGACTATTTGTACGAGTCGAAGATGAGGTTTCATTCCTTGAGGATCAAAATGGATGAAGTCTCAGAAAAGGACTCAGATGAAATGCTCCACGGGCCGTAGATCTAAATGTGGCCCATAGAAAGGTCCTATAGAAGTGCAATCCTGTTTTGCAGAATAAGGTTCACGAACCCTCGGTACAGGTTGTAAACTTTGTAGGACCCATAACTCGTTCCGTTTTGCCTACCGACTCAGTTTTCCTATTTCATTTTGGCTTTGTATTTTTAGTAGTATAAATAGGTTTTTTAGTAAGAAAGAGAGGAGAGATGACAGAGAATAAAGAAAAATACTTGGAAAAACTCTTCTTTCGTGATTGTTGCTTGAATTAATACATTGTGATTTTCTTTGAAGAATCTTGGATTTCTTGTTCTTTAATTTATCATTGTAAGTGATTTATTATGCTATTCATGAGCGTGATTTCTTCACTAATAATGATCATGCATAGCTAAATCCATAACCAGGGTTGTGGGAACCATGAAGAACTAATAAGGTAAAATTGAATAATTCATAATTCTTGAAAAGTGTGCATGCATGTATTGATTATTTCTCTTTGTTTTAATTGCTTTTTAACGGGTGACCAATGTTAGAACTCACCTAGTTTTACTGAGTGGATCAAGGTACTAATGAATAAGAAAAGAGAATAATTAATAGGATTATATTTATGTTTTCTCATCTAATCAACAAAACTGGATCAAGGGAGGTTGTATTGGAACAGTAGGGAAGGATTAGTAATGTCAAACTACGGGGATAGATAAAATCATGTAGTGAAATTTACCTCTCACCTGGATCAAAGGGAAACTTAACTTACCGTTCTGCATGCTACACACTAGAAAAGTTTACAATTATCTGGTAATATCAAGTTAGCTAATCATGGGGAACACAATACCCTAAAACTATAACAATTAGTCAAGTAAAAGAGTTGTGAAATCAGTGAGAAAAGTAACTAAGGTATTGTGTTCCCTTTGATTTCCTAACTCAGTATATCTAGATAATTATAATCTTTTTTGGTGTGTAGCATGCAGAACGGTAAGTTATGTTTACCTAACTCTTTGATACAAACGAGAGATAAATTTCACTATGTGATTTGATTCATCCCCGCAGTGTGAGAATACTAACCCTTACCTTTGGTTCTAGTACAACCATCCCATGATCAGTTCAGGTTGATTGGACAAAAGGGATCACATCGAATCCTGTTAATTATTCCTTTTCTCATTCATTACTAACTTGATCTAGTTAGTATGAATTAGGCAAGTTGTAATGTTGGCCACCCTTAAAAAGTATTCATAATGAAGAGAAATATTTAATACATACATGCACACTATCCAAGAATTATGGATTATCTGAGTATCACTTTGTTAGTTCTTCATGGTTCCCAAAACCCTAATTATGGATTTAGCTATGCATAATCATTGTAGATGAGAGAATCGTATTATTGAATAACATAATTAATCATTTACAGTGATGAATTGAAGAACAAGAAATCCTAAATTCTCCACAAGAAGTCACAATGTAATAATCCCAATGTAAAATCAAAAGTAATCACAAATTATGAGTTCTCAAGTTGTATCTCTCGTGTGTATCATGCTTCTCCTCTAAAAAACCTATTATAATAAGTAAAATACAAATCCAAAATGGAACAGGAAACTGGACTCGACAATTCAGATGGACAAGGTTATGGGACAATAAGGATTTACGATCCTTACCTGGGCTTCGTACTCTGTATCTCTGAAAATTTGTCTTTAACCTATGAGACCAACCTACGGGCCATCTTTTGAATTGTGGACCGTAAAGGCTTTCATTTGCTAACTCTTCTAAAACTATTCAAAATCTCAATTCTCCAGGCATAATCTTATCCACGAACTGTCATCTAACTTCCTACTTGTAAGTGACTTCATCTGAAAACACTTTAGCATTCAACATATTTTCTGATCCTCATCCTATGAGCTCACATATGACCCATAAAGAATACTATGATTCGTCTGACAACTCGTACATTTCAACATCTAAAAATAACCTTTCCCTTGATCTGACCCATGAATCATCCTAGGGCTCGTGGAATAAACCACAACCCGTAGAGTGCTCCATAAATCAACAAAAACTGGAATTCTATAGAACTTTTTCCAAAGTCATACTGAATCCTGTAATCCTATGAAATCAACACAAAAACACATCAAATCTACTAACATTGCTTTGAGAACATACAAAATTCCAAGTTTTACGTATCAAAAGTATTGTATTTCAGCAACACACCAATAACCAAGATGAAACCCTATATCCATGAGCCATAGTTTGATCTACGACCCATAGATCAAGCTTATGGACCAGTCCCAACAAATTTTAATGAAGGTCTTTTTGGTCATTTCCTACCCATCTAAGCTTTAAACTATATCATTTTTGTCTTATAAATATATTTATTCCCAATCTCTCCGAAAAATCTCTAAAGGCTTTTAATGTTATGATGATTTAACAAAAAATGGGAACAAGTAACAAATGAGGGACCTGGTCCCATGTGTGATGAGAACCTGAAAGCGACACCCGACAAATAGTACACTATGTACCTATATTTTTGTTATTTGTTGGTGCGCGCCAGCCTGCTTTGTAGAAATATTCTAGCCAATAAAATTTCTCCATATGGTGCTGAGGGTATATATACCCAACCTTTCTTGAAGAAAAATCTTAAGAGTTTTTACACATATTGAGTGAGTATTCTTGGTGAGGATCTAGAGTAGTACACTTAGCAACATTAGAGTTATTTTTACTTTGTGTACTTGTTTCAGCTTGCTTGCATGTTGTGAATTGATTCCTAATCTATAAATGAATCTGATATTTTAAGCAGACTTTTTTCTCTTCATTGCTACAGTTAGCTATGATGAGTGTTGAAGTCTAAGTTGGATAGAGTTAGTCAATTTAGTGGGTAACAGAGTAGCTACTTAGTTGGCTCGTACCTGTGGTATAGTAATTACAATAAGGGGGAAGAGATCTAGAGTTAGGTTTCTTGGTTGCAAGAGTTTGTAATCCAAAGCATTGCTCCCTTGAAGTTTAATGGAGTTGGGTTGAAATCCTATGAGCACAGATCATAATTATTTCTTCCTTGAGCATGGGGGTTTCCACGTAAAATAACTTGTCTCATTTTACTTTATTGCTTTTATTTTTTTAGGTGTTTCTGTTCACTGCCGTTCACACTAGGGACGTGGTCCCCTTGCACTCAGTGGAAGCTTACATTTTCATCAATTGGTACTAGAGCTTGGACTCTCTAAAAGTTTAACACCTAGAGAGGATCTTGAAGAAAAATGATAGCTCCATTGAATCTTGAAGAGGGTAAGTCATCTACTAGACCTTCTCATTTTAAGGACAATTTTATAGTTTGTGAAGAATTATATACATGATTTTCTCATGGCTAAAGATAGTGATCTATTAGACATTGTGCTTGATGGTCCTTTTATTCCTACCTTGGAGGTGAAAGAAGGTGATATCATTTGAGTAGTCCCTACGACTAAACAATAGTACAATGAAGTAGATGGTAAAAAGATTGAGAAGAACTACAAGGCAAAGAAGTTGTTGGTCTGTGGTATTGGGGCTGAGGAGTAAAACTAGATCTCTTCTTGTGATTTAGCAAAAGAGATTTAGGATTGTTTACACATATCTCATGAAGGTACTAAGCAAGTGAAGGAGTCCAAAGTTGACGCGCTCATACCCAGTATGAGAATTTTACCATGAAGGAAGGTGAGTTTATTCATGATATGTATATCAGATTCTCATCCATTATTAATGAGCTTAGATGTTTGGGTGAACCCATTCACCCTAGTAAGCAAGTGAGGAAGATTTTCTAAGTGTTGGGCCAACTAAGTTGATGTAAACACTGAGGCCAAGGATTTGAAGGTTTAGACAATGCATGCCTTAATTTGTAATATCCAAACTCATGATTTGAATAGGGAAAATGATGCTGCTAAGAAGGACAAATCACTAGCTCTAAAGGTGGCAAAAGGTGAAGAGTCAGATGAAGATGAAGATCAAATGGCATACCTCACAAGAAGGTTTCAAAAAATTGTGAGGAAGTATGGTGGTTTCAAGAAGAAAGGAAATCCTAGTAGAGCTTCTACTGCTAATGAACTGTGTCACAAGTGTGCAAAAACTAAGGCATTTTACTAGAGATTATCCAATGCATAAAGCAGAGTATAAAGACCATGCCAACCCTAGAGACAACAAAGATAAGTCAAGGAACTGTTTGGGGAAATTCCTCAAGTGAGTCATAATAGTCTGAGCACACAGAGGATGTTTCCTTGATAGTTGTAAAGAAAGATGAGGAGATATTCAATCAAATGTTAGCATTCATGGCAAATTCTAATGATTGTGATGAATCTGAGGAAGAGGTAACCTTATCTGATTTTAAGTAAAATTTGCATATTCTTTCTGTTAGGAAGATGAGGAAGTTAGTTGTTATTCTTATTGATTCAATAACTGAGTTAACTACTAAAAAGTATGTGTTGAATAATCAATTAGATTTTATTTAAGATGAAAAGGTTGCCATAGTTTCTTAGCTATCTAAAGTTGAAAAACATGTATTAGAATGAAATTAGAGAATATGACTCTCTGTTAAAAGCTGAATGAAGAGTCAAAGGGTTATCTGAAAAGGAAAGAAAAGGCTAGTAGCTTGCAACTTGAGATTAAGGCTAGTCTAAATGAGGTTGAAACTAAGGTAGCCATGGCACTAGAAAGAAATATTTAGTTTGAAAGGGACCTGGTCCGAGTCAAAGAAGAACTGTCCAAATATCTCAAATGGACTGCTTCTTCTAAAATATTAGACACTCTGACTCATTAGGGATCTAGTAGTAAAAAAGGTCTCTAGTTTGTGAAGCAGAGTCTGTCTCATACCATTCACAACAAAAATGTCAATGGATCAAATTTGTTGCTGTGTACTCACTATGGAAAAGATAGTCATCTAAAGACTAACCGTCCTTCACTGAAAAAAATCTGAAGTTGATTTGGCAGGATATTTTTAACAAAAGAGAAGGATAGTAGATCCTGGTCCTAGGGTGAATTCTCAGAATAGCTCTAAGCTGAAGAGAGTGTGCTACCCCCGAACAAGAAAAGTGTTAATTACCCCCTTATCTACATATTGGGAACTCAAGTTAAAAAAGTATTGAAAGTAAGTGAAGGAAGCAACAACCAATGTTGGTAAATGGATAGTAGCTGCTCAAAGCATATGACTAGAGATCTTGATAGTTTCTTTTTACTAAAAGTACTTCAAGGTAGAGGTGTTTCTTTTGGAAATGGCAAAATGGGATATATTCTTGGTATTGGCAGGATTGGAAAGCCACTGGATCACTCAATAGAAAATATCTATTATTTGAACGGACTAAAATTTAGTTTGTTGAGTGTATCCCAAATTTGTGACAAAGGGAATGAAGTAAAATTTTGATCAGAAAATTATGTTGTTATTAATTTGGGTTCGAAAGAAGTGGTTCTTGTGGAAAAAAGAGTGAAGAACATATATGTGGTTGATCTGGAATCTATACAGGAAAATGATCTTAAATGTTTTAGTGCTCTAAGTGAGAATGAAAAACTTTGACACAAAGGACTTGTTCATTCAAGGGACCTGGTCTGTGGTGTCACGACCCGAGCCTAGGGTCTAGCCTCATACTGTAAATGTAACACCCGAAGGCATCCCATCCAAGCCTCATGTCCATATCATAAGCAATGATAAGGTAAAATAAGCATAACATATGAGAATAAGCTAGTGGAATGTGTCAACATCAAATCATAGTTTTCCTTAGGAGAATTTACTTCCATCATAATGTGCAAATCATGCCTCTACATCATAAGATCTTGGTGGGTACTAGAACATATATTACTAGCTCACCCTCATATACATCAAAATAACAATCAATAGAGTATCAATAGGGAAAACATCATAAAAGGGGTTATTCCCAAAAAATGGGATAGGGTTCGAATGAAGTGGTTCTTGTGGCAAAAAGAGTGAAGAACGTGTATGTGGTTGATCTGGAATCTATACAAGGAAATGATCTTCTATGTCTTAAGTGCTAAAAGTGAGAATGTAGAACTTTGACATAAAATACTTGGTCATTCAAGGGATCTGGTTTGTGGTGTCATGACCCAAGCCTAGGGCTTAGCCATGATACGACGAATGTGACACCCGAAGGCATCCCATCCAAATCTTGTGTTCATATCATAAGCATTCATAAGGTAAAATAAGCATAACATAAGAGAATAAATAAGTGGAATGTGTCAATATCAAATCATAGTTTCCCTTAGGAGAATTTAAATCTATCATAATGCCCAAATTATGCCTCTAAATCATAAGATCTTGGCGGGGACTAGAACATAGATTACTAGCTCACCCTCAAGATATATATAAAAAGAACAATCATAAAGTCTCAACAGGGAAAACATTATAAAAGAGCTTGTTCTCGAAGAATGAGAACTCACCAATAAGTCTTGAAACTCAACTTTGAATCAAGCAACAAAATGGAAGAGTCGCCTCGTCGTCCATCCCTACATGGTTAGATCATGTAGGCAAAGAAATATGCGTTAGTACATGGAATGTACTAAGTATGTAGATATGCCATACATCAAGGAATAATACAACATAATATCAATATGATTAACAATAATCAATAGAGCAAGGACACAATTTGCATGAGCAACACAAGTTTAAAAAATACGAGAAGAAGAATCATCAAAATCCATTCATAATCCTAACATACATACGTGGAAATAATACCGTAAATGATATATAAGACTATGCAGACTATTACATGGAATCCCCATGTTGCCTCTACAATAAGTAACAGAATAGTCTACTTTTCCAGAGTAGACTATATCTCACCTTATGGAATCCTTTCCATTTCGAAGAGTACTTTAACATGAACCTTACGTGAGCCTTCCCATTTCGGTGTATGCTTTACATATATGGATCCACTAACATAATACCATTTACATATGTGGATCTATTAACATAATACCATATAGTTAGATAATCATCATCACCTACGGTGGCACATAGTTATGAGAAAGATAGGATTTACTTTAAGGACCCCTTAGGTCAATCCTCCATATCCAATCTCATTCGGTGCTAAGTCTCCCATAGAATACATAATTATGCATATACATAGTTTTGAACATAATTCATACTTCATTAAAATTATACTTTCATAGCTTGTAAAATATTCATCATAATCTTTCATGAAAATATCTCATGTCATAGAAATAGTCCATCTACTTAACTTTTCACATAGTGTGGGTAAACGTCCCACCTTACATCATCATCATGAAACATTAGGGTCTTAATCACTCCCATTATCATAACACCATTATCATCATAATATCATTATCATTGTCATAACATCATCAAATTTGTTTATTAAAATATGCTTTTCTTACTTAAAATTTATATCCATGAGAATATAACTTCATCATAGGAGTCTAGGACAATGTGGTCGTTCATGAACAATTGAGTTAAAACCATGCAATTTAATAAAATTCATAGAATAAACATGCAATTGAAATCAATTTAGATCATTAGTAAAGGAACCCATATCAATTCAATAAGTCCTAATCATACATACTTGAAATCATATACTTTTACTTGGAAATCATAAAAATAATGTAATTCTTCATAATTCACGCATAGATAAGTATAATCATTATGTAGGAATCATAATCCAACCATTTGGAATCAAGTCATAAAATCCCATAAGAAATCATCATGAAACTTTGATAAAAAAGAGGTTTTGGATTAGACTTCATGGATGAAACTAATTCATAAATGAAGCCCTACATACCTGAAGTGAGAATCCCTAGACTTAAAGATGAAGTTCTGGAAATCCTCAAGCCAAACATTCAAACCCTAGCTTCAATGGAGTCTCGTCTTAAATTAGTTCAAGACTTACAAAATTTTAGGCTCTTCAAGGCTCCTTTACGTGACACCTTAGACGGGTCGTGGTTCCATCTACGTTCCATCCTGTTAATTGTGGAACCATTTTAAAAACTCCATGATTCTCCAACTTTACTAAACTATGGTCCATGAGACCTTTCTACAACCCGTGATCCCTTTCACGAGTCATAAATTGGCTTGTATGACCAAGTCAGTCTTAAAATGTCTCAACTTTTCATTTCCCAAGCCATTCTACATGAGGGATGCTAAAATATCTCCCCCCCCCCCCCGGGATCATTCATCTTCAAATGAGATGGAAACAAACTTGAATAGGGTAGGAACATAACCATCATCATAACATATATGCAAACAATGAAACTTAATCATCATTTTTCATAAAATCATCAAATTTATGCATCAAACATCAGTCAAAAATAATTTCATGATCATGCATGCATTCAACATGACGAGGAAACACATATTTGTAAGAATTTGGAGGAATAGATCATATTACGTACTTGGTCTTGAATACAAGGAAAGAGGTAAGGGAATTATTTCATCATGTCTGCCTCGACCTCACAAGTAGAACTTTTAACTTATTGGTTTCCCCACAACACTTTGATGGATACAACCTCTTCATTTCTCAATTTCTTCACTTGTCGGTCCAATATCTCAACCAATACTTCTTCACAAATTAAATTCTCCTCAATTGCCACATCCTTTAATGGAACAATAAAATTAGGATCACCCAAGCATTTTCTTAGAATGGACACACGAAATACCAGATGAACCGTAGCTAACTCTATCGGCAAATCTAGCCCATAAACTACTTTACCAATTCTTTTCAAAATCTCATAAGGTCCCATATATCTAGGACTCAATTTGCCCTTTTTGCCAAATTGCATTACGTCTTTCATTGGTAAAACCTTCAAATACACCCAATCACCTTTCTTAAACTCAAGATCCCTTCTTCTAACATCGGCATATGACTTTTGATAACTTTGAGCTACCCTCAACCTTTACCTTTTGACTTTCACTTTTTCTATAACATTGAGTACCAAATCTGATCCAATCATAGACGTCTCTCCAACCTCAAACCATCCCATTGGTGATCTACACTGTCTACCATATAAGGTTTCAAATGGCGCCATCTTTATACTTGAGTGCAAACTATTATTATAAGATAATTTAATGAGTGGTAAGTGATCATCCCAACTTTCTTTGAAATTAAGCACACAAGCATTCAACATATCTTCCAATGTTTGTATTGTTCTTTCAACTTGGCCATCCATTTGAGGATGAAATGTGGTACTTAGCTTCACCTTTGTACTAGGTCCTTTTTGGAATGCTTCAAAAAATGAGAAGTAAATTGAGCACCTCTATCTGATATAATAGACAATGGTATCCTATGCAAACTTACCAATTCTTGAATGTAGACCTTAGCATTATCGTTGGCACCATAAGAAATCTTCACCAGTAAAAAGTGGACTATTTTTGTCATTCTATCCATAACCACCCATATTGAGTCAAATTGTTTCCTAGTCTTTGGCAAAACCATGATGAAATCCATATTCACTTCCTCCCATTTCCAAGTAGGTATCTCAATATCCTAAGCCAAACCACTTGGTCTTTGGTGTTCCACCTTCACTTGTTGACAATTTGCACACCCCATCACATATTTTGCTATGTATTTCTTCATGCCATTCTACCAATATATATCCCTCAAATCTCTATATATTTTGGTGGATCCCAGATGAATAGCATACTTAGAATTATGGGCCTTATCAAGTATCTTCTACCTTAGACTATCCACATTCAAAACACATAACCACCCTTTGTAATGTAGCATTCCATCTCCCCTTGTGAAAAGACCTTTACCCTCTTATCAACCACTAACTTTTTCAATTCAACAAAAGTTGGATCCATATCTTATTTTGCTTTCACCTCCTCAATAAAAGATGATTCTACCCTATTTTGCACTAATACACTACCATCATTCAAGCCATTCAACCTCATGCCCAAATAAGCCAAATGGTACACTTCTGTAACTAAATCTTTCCTCCCGTTCTCAACATGTGCAATGCTGCCCATAGACACTATAATCAATGCATCGACCACAACATTTGCCTTGCCGGGGTGATACATCACACTCATATCATAATCCATCAAAATTTCCAATCATCTTCTATGCCTTAGGTTCAAATTCCTTTGGCGAAACACATATTGCAAACTCTTGTGGTCAGTGAATATATCAACATGTACCCCATAGAGATAATATCATCAAATCTTTAATGCAAACACAACGATAAACAATTCAAGATCATGAGTCGGATAATTTCTTTTATGAATTTTCAAATGCCTTGAGGCAGAGGCAACTTTTCCACGTTACATCAAAACACAACCCAAACCTACAAGTGATGTGTCATAATACACAAGAAAAACTATCTGAAACTTCGGGCAATGTCAAAATAGAGGCCGAAGTAAGACGATCCTTTAACATTCAGAATCTCTTTTCACATTTATTAGACTATTAGAATTTTGCCTTCTTTTGGGTCAACTTCATCAAAGAAGAGGCAATAAAAGAAAACCCTTCACTAAATCTCCTATAATATCTTGCCAAACACAAACAATTCCTAATATCATATGGATACAATAGATGGGTCCAATATTTTACCACCTCCATCTTCTTTGGGTCAACCCTAATACGGTCACCCAAAATAATATGGCCAAGAAAAACCACCTTCCTTATCTAAGACTCATACTTGCTAAACTTGGCAAAGAGTATCCTATCTCTCAATGTTTGCAACACAATCCTCAAATGATTTTCATGATCCTTTACATCCCATGAGTAAACCGATGTGTCATCTATGAACACAACCACAAATATATCAAAATATAGTTTGAAGATTCTATCCATCAAATCCATGAAAGCGGTGAGGGCATTTGTTATCCCAAATGACATAAACGAGAATTCAAAGTGACCATAACGAGTTCTAAATGTCATCTTTGGAATGTCATCCTCCTTCACCCTTAATTGGTGATATTCGAACAAGAGACCAATCTTAGATAAATAGCTTACACCTTTTAGTTAATCAAATAAGTCATCTATTCTCAAAAGTGGATACTAGTTTTTGATAATTTCCTTATTTAATTGCCAATAATCCACACACATCTGGATCAAACAATTCTTCTTCCTTACAAATAATGTGGGAGCACCCTATGGAGACACATTAGGCCTTATGAACTGTCACGACCCGGATAGGGGGACTAGATGTGACATGGCGAAGGAGAACCCGAAAGTCCTCGATCAAGCCATCATAGCATCATTTTACACCTCATCGGTT
>JBCEWC010006712.1:0-22566 GCA_038996855.1 Solanum aculeatissimum | reverse complement strand
TAGTATCTATAAATAGGGTCTCAATGTAATAATGTAGACAACAATTCAATAATATTTTCTCCTATATTTCTCACACTATTCAACTTTAACACGATATATCACATGAAATGCTTCTTTTTATAAATTCTGTATAACAGATTACATGTATTTTCCTTATCAAAAGACGGATGACAGATTTTGTTGTTTTCATCTAATCATATAGAAAATACCTAGTGTAACCCCACAAGTGGGGCCTAGGAAGGGTAGAGCGTATGCAGATACCCCATACCCCTACCTTGGGAGGTAGAGAGGTTGTTTGCAATAGACCCTCGGCTCAAGGAAAAGCAATTCCAAGCATTTCAAAAAAGAAATTATGGAAGTGAAGAAAAAGCCATGGCAAAATACTATAGAAAGCATGAGAAAGCTAAAAAAAGGAGCAGTAACTACAACAAATAATACTATACTCAAAGTCTCTAGAGAAGGAGGAGGCCTTGTCCTTTTAGACCTGAGGGGAAGATTCCAACAGAAGAAATCTAGGAGCGAACCGTGTTTCTCTCTTTCTGGATAATGTCTTAAGAAGGAAAAAGTTTTCAAGAACTTGCCTGGTAGGTTGCATCACGAAATGGGTACACTTACCAGAGGCAACCAGAAATTGGGTAGTAGATGAGTTGAAAATTATGCAGCTGAGTGACATCCAGTCTTATCTCCTTTTGCTAATGAGGAGCAGGTAGTGAAGACACTTCCCAGGAGGAAGGAGATGCTTAGGTAGCAACTTCTTAAGCTGGAAAGGTAGATGGAGCAAGATGGCTGTGTTGACACAAGATTCTAAGGCGGCACCGATTGTAAATCTAGTGGGCCTTCCACTCCATCTTTAGGGTATTAATCTATTCAAGAATGTAGGGAAGATGTGCCCCGGGGGGTTGTGGAAGAGAAGAGTGCATTAGAAGATAGGGAGATTAGGAAGGAGACAGCAAAAGGGGAGCTTGCTGGTTTAGCGGTTTCTTAGAGACTAGTTGGAGTCAAATATCGACGAGATTGTGGCTGAAACAGGGGAATTCCAATATAAAATTCTTCCATAGGGTTGTCGTAACAAAAAGGATGAGGAATTTCATTGAATCTCTAGATGCGAATGGAGAGGTGTCTGAGAAGGGGGAGGAGGAAGTGAAGGGAGCCATTGTAGTATTTAGTCAATCAAGGAAGGGGATGAGGGAGTGGTTGGAAAGGGGTATAGATGAAGAAGAAGCAAGGGAGGCGCTGAGGCGGTGGCAAGTGATGTTTCCACTCTAGCTTTTTTCCAACAGTGTTGGGGGTCAGTTAGAAGTGAGTTGATGGAGATCATGGTATTATTCCAAGATACTAGGAGAAGTTCTAATGCATTTTTCGTGACCACTATGCCAAAGAAGGAAGGAGCAACGAGTATAAAGGATTTTAGACATATTAGTGTGGTAGGAAGCATTTACGAGATTATTTTTAAGGCGCTTTCTAATGGACAAAAAAAAGATTTTGGATAAGACAGTGTTCATTTATCAGAATGCTTTTGTGGAAGAAAGACAAATTCTGGATGCAGCTTTGGTGGCAAATGAAATGGTTAATTCTAGAAAGAAGAAAGACTACTCATGTACGTTATGTAAGTTGGATCTTGAGAAAGCTTACAATCATGTGAATTGAGATTTCCTTAATTAAATAATCTTGATCATGGATTTTGGGGACAAGTGAAGGAGATGGATCAAGTTTTGCATTTCTACTACAAGATTCTTTGTTTAGGTGAATGGGAGTCCATGCAGCTTCTTTAGGTGTTTAAGGGATTTGAAACATGGGGATCCTCCTTTTCCTTCTTTTTTTTTTTAAGAAGGTAACAATTTGTATTATGAATCAGTACTTAGGAAGTACTAAATCCTTCTACAAAAAAGTATGAAAATATAAGAACAAAAACAGCAAGCTAGCATGATTCTAATACTTCTAGAATTGCTTCAGCATCTATAAGGGAGCTCTTTGTACACCAAAAACAGAATAATAGAATACAATCTGTTTTGATCATTTGTAGGGATCTGCTTCCATCATCAAAACTTCTAGCATTCCTTTCTCTCCAAATGGTCCACCAGATGCATGCTGGAATGGTCCTTCAATATCTTCCATTCTGTGCCCCAATTCCTACTTCCTCCCAACTTCAGAGAGTGTCAAGAATCTTACTACGCATTGACCATTGAATGCCTCTGAGATTGATGAAAATCTTAAATAGTAAATCAGTGATTTTGCAATGTAAGAACAAATGTCCAATTGTCTCGGCTACTTCCCCACATAAACATCAGTGTGTCACTAGAATGTTGTCTCTTTTCCTTAGGTTCTCTTGTGTTAGTACTGCCTCCTTTGCTAGCATCCAAATGAAAGATGCCACCTTGAGTGGAACTTTGGCTTTCCATATTTGCCTCCAAGGTCAGTTGAGGGTTAGTGGAGCCTTGTTTATGGCCTTGTAACCTGAGCTCACTTTGTATCTCTCTTTGATGTGCTCTGTCCACCATAGGCAATCATCCCTTTCCGTCTAACCTTGAAATGAATCCAACATTTTAAAGAGCCCAGCTAACCAGCAGATTTCCCAATGATGGACATGAGGATTCATTAACTTCTATGTTGTTCATTTTGGTGATGAAAAACTTTGAGCAAAATGGATAGAGCAGTCAGTGAAGGTCTATTGAAGCGTTCTGATGCTTCATTTAGAGGGCATAGTAATGTGACAATTACACATCTATTGTTCGCAGATGATATGTTGGTCTTCGGTGATGCAGACTATTGTCATCCCTTGAGATCAATCTCAAAAAACGTGAGATCACACCAGTGGGAGTAGGGGATAATATTGAGAAGATGGTGAATAAGCAAAATTACAAGGTGGGTTCTTTACCTACTACCTATGTGGGATTACCATTAGGTGCCTTATGCAAAGATCTTATTGTGTGGAATCTGGAATGTGGTGATAGAGCTATGGACGTAGCAAAAGAGGTACTTGTGAAAGGGGTTAAGGAAGAATTGATCAAAATCACTCTTCCTATTATTGCTACATATTTCATGTCATTCTTGTAGGCCCCCCACAAAATGACTAAAAGATTGGAAAAACTTCGGCGTAATTCTTTATAGGATACAGCAAAAGGAGTTAGGAAGTTTCATCTAGTGAATTAAAGAGATGTGACATCTCCAAAGGAATAGGAAGAACACAAAGTAAAAGATCTCAATGAGTTTAATAAATAAAGCTTTGTCAGGGAGGTGGACATGGAAATTTGTGGTAGAGGGAATGCCTTTTGGAGGAGGAGGATAGCGGGAAAGTATGGTATCATGGAAGATGAATGGATGACAAAAAACATTACAACCCTGTATGGGTGTGGATCAAGTAGAGTATTATGAAAAGGTGGGAAGACTTTAGTGGTTATATTTCTTTTAAGGATAGGGATGGAAGCAGGACAAGTTTTTGGGCACATAAGTGGTGAAGGGCATTGAGGGAAGCCTTCCCTAACATATATCAAGTATCTTGCCAAAGAGAGATGACGGTCCAGCAAATTTGTAGGGCTCACAAGTGGTTAATTCACTAGGATTTCTGATTTAGAAGGAACCTTTAGGATTGGAAGACAGGAGAATTTCATAATTTGATTAGTACACTGGAAGGGCTAGGCACTCCAATAAACATTTCAGACATATGAGTTAGCGGGAGAGTGAAAATGGATTTCACTGATATATCTTGTTACAAGTGTTTATTGATATAAGAAAATGAACTTCCCCTCATGACTTCATTTGGACCCTTAAGCACCGAGAAAGAGAAAGCGATGTTTTTTTGTCTAACTTGCAACAAGGGGCATGATCTTTTTTTTTCAAAGAAAGGTAACAGTTACTTTATATATCCACAGAGAAACTACCACAAAAGGGTAGATCCCCACCAAGAGGGATGTAATTACATTATCTCCTGATCCTATTCACTTACAGCCAATCTATACTAGTACTAATTGTTGATGAGTTGTCCAAGACTATCTGTTTGCACCAAAAAATAGTACAAAGATAAACAATTAAACTTAAATCTCTGGATACAGCTCTGTTTTCCCACAAAACATCTCTAATTCCTCTCTAGCCAAACTGTCCACCATATACAAGATGGGACAATTTTCCATCTCTCCTCCTTTCTTCCTGCATTTTCATCCCTGTTTCAGCACTTCAAAACCTCTTTGATCCTCCCTGGCTTCACCCATATGATTCTTCTCATGGTGGTGATTGGTGAACACCTGCCAAAGTTGGTTTGTCCACTTGCGGTGGAGGAAGAGATGGCTGATTGTCTCTCCCTGCTCTTCACACAAAAAACGCATGGAACACAAATGAAAACCTCTTTTGTTCAGGTTCTCATTTGTCAAAATTGCCTCTTTGGCACCAGCCATGTAAAGCAATTAACTTTATAGGGTATCTTGGTTTTCCAGATCATCTTCCAAGGCCATTCTCTTTCCTCAATGCTAGTTGTATTGAGGTAGCTGTAAGCTGAATTAACTGTGAAACACCCCGTGCACTCCATATTCCATACGGACAGATTATTGAATTGATCAATAGTAACCTGGAACTCTGCTATTCTACACATCTCCCAATCATTCAAGTTTCTCCTGAAATGTAAATTCCAGCGCTGACCACTCAACAATTCTGCTACAGCTGCTTGTTGCCTTTGACGCAAGATCTAGAGGTCAGGAAATCTTTGACTCGGTGAAAACCGTCCACACCACCTGTCCTTCCAAAAAGTCATCTTTCTACCATTTCCCACTCTACAGCATGTTCTTTCTAGCATCAAATCCCATAACAAGGAGTGTGATCTTTACAACTGAAAACCCGAGAAAAAAGAGGATTACCTATGTTGGCGCTTTTGTGCAAGAGTTCAGGCGAAGATATTGATCATTTTTTTATTGCACTGTAATAGTGGCTAATAGGTTATGGAAGGTCGCTCTAAATTAGTTGGGTTGTAATGGTTGATGCCAGACACAGTGAAAGAGGCTTCGTAAAGTTGAATGCTCTTGAGGGGGAAGAGAAGTCCAAGAACGTGAAGTGTTGCCCCCTTAGCAATGATGTGATTATTTAAAAAAAGAGAGGAGCATTAGGGCTTTTGAATGGATGGAACAAGATTTTGCAAAGCTACAAATTACTCTTTTGTCTCTAATTGCAACTCTTTTGCTGAAAATTATAGTTTGGTACAGGTTCTATTCTTTTTGTGTTGGCTTTCATTTAAAGCTGCAGCAGACGTTATGCTGCCAGCCCTCTTTTCTTTGCATCCTTAACATGGAAAGCTTAATGACCCTACTCCATATAAAACCATGAATACAAATGAAAACAAAACAAGGAGGTGGTCAAACTTCTAATAACATCTCCATGAATAGAAACTAGAAAAGAGTTGCTTTTTATTTTTTTAATCAGTCTAAGTTTTTAAGACTCTTTTTAATAAGTAGAAATTAGACTAAGTTGTTGAGTCACCTTTAAACCCCTTTTTCCCTTTCGTGTCAATTGGTCTATTCTTGGCCATTTCTTTAATTATCTCTTGAACAACGTATCTGTCCTGAAATCCAGCATCACTTGGATTTAATTCCACGTGGTGAGTGCTTGACAATGTTGTGAGCTCCACATCAATTGTCCGTGTACCAGCCTGAGAAAAAAACCAATAAATAGTGATCAAAGCAAGAAAACACTCCTTGCATTTCCTTTAGCGAAATGTCTCTCAAAGATCACATTTCCCCAAACTCTTAAATATCAAATTTCTTGCAGTTTTGACAAATAGATTAGAGGTATACTGGTTAAGAAAAAGGTACTTGGCCTCTCAAATGCAGAAGATACTTAGATATTGTTAATTTCCAAGAATGTACTAAGATAGTTTTATGAACAAGTACTTGAATTACTTAGTTCCAGACATCAACTGAATTAAAGTAGTGTGCAACACCGATAAAAAGGTTTTGTTTTATTTTGTGATAGACATGGGAAGAGCATATGAGGAATCAGAGGGGTTCTCATGCTTTTAACACTTCAGTCCAGGTCATTTTACTAGCAGAATTTCATTTGAACTTAAAAGTTTCTGAAAATTGTCTGTTTACATATTGCCTAAACTTTCAATTCTTAAATACTGAAATTCACAGAAAAAGTTACTAATAAACAGAGAGAAAATATATATACACACATGACTGAATTAAAACTGGAGAAAGAGAAACACAAGAATTGTTTAAGAGAAAAAGGAGAATGTAATTAGTCTTAAGTCTCATTGGATTTCCATTATTTCTTTATGGAGCAACATGGCAAATGTACATAATACTCACAATGTTGAGCCCATGAGTTACTTAATTAGTTCTCCACACAAACTGTAAGAACTTTTAATGTACTCTGTGGTACATGATAGTATACTCTTGATGCTAATACTTGCATAAAATTTATGTTCTTAAAAAAAGAGTTTGATAAACAATATAAAGAAAAAAAAAAGGGATGGATTTCAATTGCAACTAATCCTTATTCATGGAAGTCACCATTGTTATCACTTTGACCAAAACCAGATCTCTATCAATTGAACTCCACTTTTGCAACCAAAAAGAAACTATATAAACTCTTCGTCCTTGCATATTGTGTTGCATGTACACATCCTCTCCCTGAATTTCATGATAAGGTATGTATTTTATCCTTAAAGAAAATACACGTTTACATTGATTTTCTACTATTACATGATCGTCATTGAAGCTGACACCAATAACAATCATAAATTGCTGCCACAAAAATATGAAGGTACGAAGAAGATGCTATTGACCCTCTTTTTCTTTATTTTGATAAATCCAAGTTATTCATTAATACTACATCAAGAAGATGATAACTTTACATGAGATGTGCAGTGCTGTAGATCAAATCACTAGAAGTCTTAACCAAATATCTATACAGGTAGGTACATATGTTGTGCACCAAAAGTTTAAAAGCAACAAGCCAGAACTATCCCTTAATGCTTTGTCTCTTATTCTTTGACTATGAGTATGTGTTACTTGAATGTTAAGCATCTTCCGTTGTTTTAGTGCATGTTACTTTTAAAAAAGGCAATAAGATTTTACAGGCAATTGGAGTTACAATAGTTCTTCTTAATGCTTTTCTATTATATTGTGCTTTTGATGCCACCTTGCCCGAGAAAGAAAAAACGAATCAATTGATCTCAATTTTTAGAAATTTCTATGCAACTAATAACCATGGAGATATACAGAAAATTCACATTGGCAAATGGCAATTGGCATACTTGCACTCCAAAAGAAAAGAAAAAGAATATCAAGGAAAAGCTTACATCAACTTTCCAAATTTTGTTCTCAACCTTAACCTGCATAAGTTATCCAACCAATGGAAAACATGTACTTTAGAGAATCAAATAAGTAAGGAATTTCAAATTTCTACAGAAAAAAAAAATCAATTAAAGGGAGAAAGAGTTACCTTGTCAGCACTTGGACCAAAAATCTGCCTAAGAAGTGCCATAATCAGAGTTTTCTTTCCTGACCCAGAAGGGCCGTAAAAGAGAAGATGAGGACAATCTCCCTCTGAGACCTAATAGTAATCATAAATAAAGGGTGATGAGTACAAAAGAACTCACAATGTGTATACTGTGCGAGAGATATTTTACCAGTTTATGAAGATTTTGAGCAACATCTTGGTGTACAATAACTTTGTCTAATGTTTTAGGACGATACTTGTCGACCCACAACATTTTCAAATTCGAGCCAAACTAGTTGAAGAGCAATAGCAGAAGTAGGTGGCAGAAACAGTGTCCTGAAAGCAGATATTAAACAATAAATCTTTATTCTTATGCTAGACCAAAACTGTTATGTTGATTTTATAATCATATCTTGTACAAACTCCCAAGTGACACTGCCCGATTGTTCTTCTTTACAACAACCTAACCAGTAAGTACGCAGACCTTACCACTACCTTGCAGAGGTAGAGAGACTGTTTTACACGCAAGAGCATCAAACTCAAGTAAAAAAAAGAAGAAACCAATGAAGAAAAGCATAAAAGTAAATACGAAAAACAATGTAACGTCTACACAAAAGGAACAGCGGCGGCTCAACCCTAAAGCCAATAAAGCAGTGGCTTTAGGCCCAAAAAATAAGGACTTCAAAATTACAAATCCTCCAAAAGAATCAACCCCCAAAATTCGAAGCTCAAATACAAAAACATATGTATACATCCGAAGACGCACAATAAAGTAATAAGTCCGACTAAGAGGCAAGGTTAAACGAAGAACCATAAGCACTGAGCAGAAGAGTGAAGATGAAGGAGATACATACATAAAAAGAGACTACCAAATCTGATGAAGGCCATGTAAAATGGAGATTGTGAGAAACACCAGACCGATAGCACACTCGGAAGATAAAAAAAATACCCTAGAACATTAAAAATTACTTATTTATTGTTACTACTATTAATTAATCATATATGTATATATTTATATTTTATATATTTATATATAAGAGAATATTAGGCTCGACTCCTTGACACTCTCACATAAATAATTCAATATTTTTAAAATAAATTAAACACTCCAACACAAGTTAAAAAAACTCAAAAGGCGTCGTTTCTAATTAAATGGTGTTTTAGCCTGTAACAGCCATTTGAAAAAGTCGCAACCTTTCGAAAAAGTCACAAACCTTTAATATTTTTAAAATAAATTAAACAGTCCAACACAAGTTAAAAAATTCAAAAAGCGTTGTTTCTGATTAAATGGTGTTTTAGCCTATAACAACCATTTGAAAAAGTCACAACCTTTCGAAAAAGTCACAAACCTTCAACAAAGTCACAACGCTTCGGAAAAGTCATAACCCTTCGAAAAAGCCTTAACTCTTCGAATTTAAAAAAAAATCATAACTCTTCGAAAAAGTCACAACTCCTTGAAAAAGTAACACCCTTTTAAAAAAGTCACAATTCATAACTATTAAAAAAAGTCATAACTTTTCGAAAAAAGTCACAACTCCTTGAAAAAATCACAACCTTTCAAAAAAGTTATAATCCTTCAATGTGACAAATTATCTACTTTTTAAATAATATAATTAAATAAATACAATATAAAATATAAAAAATACTAAATTGATCTTTAAGTTGAGGATATTATATTAATCTCTTTAGAAAAGTCACAACCCTTTGAAAAAGTCATAACCTTCAGAAAGTCACAACCCTTCGAAAAAGTCACAACCATTCAAAAAAGGCACAACTCTTTGCAAGTCACAATTTTTCGAAAAAGTTACAACTCTTCGAAAAGTCACACCCCTTCGAAAATGTTACAATCCTTCGAAAAAGTAACAACCCTTTGAAAAAAAGTTCTATCATTCGAAAAAGTCACAATCCATCGGAAAAGTCACAACCTTTCAAAAAAATCATACCTTTTGAAAAAGTCACAACAATTCAAAAAAATCACAACTCTTCAAAAAAGTCACAATTTTTAGAAAAAAGTAGAACCCTTCGAAAAAGTTACATCCTTTCGAAAAAGTCAAAATTCTTTGGAAAAGTCACAATCATTCGAAAAAGTCACGATTCTTCGAAAAAGATACATTTCTAAAAAGTCACAACTAGTTGGAAAAGTCACATTCTTTCGAAAAAGTTACAATCCTTCAATATAATATAATATAAAAATAAATATAATATAAAATATATACTAAATTGATTTTTAAGTTGGGGTATTATAATAACATGTTTAGAAAAGTCACAACCTTTGAAAAAGTCACAACTCTTCGAAAAAGTCGCAATCCTTCGAAAAAGTCACAACCCTTCGAAAAAATCAAAATCCTTCAAAAAAAGTCACAACTCTTCGCAAAAGTCACATCTCCTTGGAAAAGTTTTTTTTTTTAAATTTAATTTGTCTGGCCAGAGCCCATATTATTTCAAAAAATCAGATGGGTCAATTGACCCATTACATTTGGCCCATATCCGATGGGGTTGGTAAGACCATCCCATATGCATAAAAGAGGAAACCCTAGTTACATTCCTAATTGTGACTCTTTTGCTTCTTCCTCTCACGCCGCTATGTTTCAAGGGAAACCACTTCGTCGAATCTTGTTCTTTCTTGTCCTCTAGGTTTCGAACTATCTCCACCGTCCATCCATGGCTTTTGGTTGAGGCTGTCAAAGGTAAATTTATTCTTGTGTGTGTTGAATGAGGTATATTGCTATTAGCTAACTTGTATCCGTCGATAGGTGTCATCTCCAGTAGTTCCAAAGTAAAGAAGTCCAGACCATCTACCTCATCCTTGTTCATGTAAGTTTCCATTTCCTCGTTCTTATTCCTCTTTCTTCTCCACTGTTTAATGTTCTCCATTTCTTGCAGAAAGCCTTCTGGAGAAGGCGGGTCACCCGCTTGGCTTTTGAAATGGCTTTGATGATGTTGCATGCGTGAATCTTATCGGGTTGTGACTTCTCCTTTTTTGCTGGTTTTGTGCAACTCTTTGGGGGCTGTTAGGCTAGATATTTCTCTATTTGCACAGTTATCCTTTCTCTCCTTTCCTGCTGTAAATATGAAATCTGTGCAAACATTTAAGGCTCTGTATCTAGCTTTGATTACCTTAGCTGGGTAAAACTGTTCTTCTTCCTTATTCGCAATGATGGTATTCCCTGCTTGTCTATGTTTAGAATTCTTCTTGCTGTGCTTGGTAATTGTATGAATGATGTAAATATTTGTCTTGCTTCTCTGTCTATAGCAATGTTTGTTAAGTAATCCGCTAACTAGTTAGCTTCTCTGAATATGTGGTTTATCTGATAGTCTCTGTTCTGCATAACTAGTCTAATATCCTCAATTTGATCTGTGATTTCCCATGGAATCTTCCACTCTTGTGTTATTATGTTTTTAATGCTCAAAGCGTCTGTCTCCACCTGTACTTTCTCAAATCCCTGTATCACACAGTAATTTAGGGCCTCTTTTATTGTTGTGGCTTCCGCAACTATGTTTGTACTTTCCCCCAAATAATTTGATTACGCATGTATTAAATCCCCTTCTTGGTTTCTGATACTAAACCCATAGGCACTCTTTCCCGGATTTCCTCTGCTTGCCCCATCTGTGTTACATTTTATCCACCCTAACTGAGGGGGTATCCACCTAACAATCATAGCTTCCAGTGGTGGTCTATATCTTTGGAGCAATTCATAACTGACACTCCAATCTATAGGCACCCTCTTCCAATTCGGAAAACTACTGCTTATCAGCTGTTGTATGGTTTTCTGACAATTTGCTTGCAACTTCCAGTAGGAGACTTCTTTACCATGCTTGATTGAGTTCCTTCTTTTCCATAATTCCCATATTATGATTGATGGAATTACATGCAAGATCTGTTTTGCCCTCTGTGATTCTGTGTATTCCCACCAATCTATTACAGTTGGAATGAGTTGGCCTCCCTCCACCTTGTATCCTGCACAAGTAGGAAATTGCCTCCATAGTTTTTGGGTTATGGGGGTTGTTAGAAAAAAGTGGTTTAGACTTTCCTCAGTGCCCAGGTCACCACAATAGCATTTAGAAACTATTGGTATGCCCATGCACTTTAAAATGTCATCTGTTGGAATGCGCCTCTTGAACACCCTCCATAGAAAGAATGATATTTTGTAAGGAAGTTCTTTCCCCCACATTTTTTGTGCCCAGCTCACAGTCGCTCATTTATGTCTTAAAAGTTGAATTGTTGTTTTTACTGTGAATATTCCTGTAGGACATCCCATCCACCAAGCTTTATCTACTGCCTCCATGGTGGCTGGCCTGATGTCCTGAGATATGTATGTTGCCATTTCTGATGATAGAACTTCTTCAAGACGGTTATCATTCCATGCCCCCTCCCTCATGAAGTCTTTAACTTTTGCCTCATCCGTTGGACTATCTCCACCTTCTAAATAATATAGGGCCCCCATCTTGGTCCAATTATCATACCAGAAGCTACACTTACTATCTCTTACTTGCCACCATATAAAGGGCTCTACTTCCTCTCTAACATAGGTCATTAGACGCCAGACCCTAGAAGCTGTCTTTGAGAAGACTAGGTTTGGATGGTCTTTTTTACAATACTTGTTCCACATGTAAGTACACCACAAGGAGCCTGTAGAAGTTCTGAATTTCCACCATAGTTTTGCCATCAATGCCATATTAACGTCCCATAAAGATCTGAATCCTAGGCCTCCTTCATGGACTGGATAACATAAATCTTCCCATTTGACCCAGTGTCTCCTCTTGTCTGCTGATGTATTCCCCCAAAAGAATTTGGTGAATATCTGGTGCAATGCCCTTATAACTCCTTTAGGAGGGCACATTACTGACAGAAGATGTATTGGTATTGAGTTTAAGACATGATTTATTAGGACCTGCCTACCACCGTATGATAAGAATCTGTTCTGCCAGGACAGAATTCTCCTTCATACTTTTCTTATCAGTTCTTCAAAATAAGCATTTCTAGGTCTTCCATAGAATACTGGGCAGTCCAAATAAGTGAAAGGGAAATCCCCTTGTCTTATTCCGGTTAGTTTTCTCATTCTAACAGTGAATATTAAAGGGGTTTTCTCATGCAAATAGAAAAAACTCTTTGACTTGTTAATCAATTGACCCGAGACTTGTTCATACTTCCCCAGAATATTCATTGTTTTGATAATGGATGTTTTGTCTCCAACGCATAAAAGAATTAAATCATCAGCATATGCCAAGTGATTTATTCTTGGGCTCCATTTCGGCAGACCATACTCTGAAACCTCCATGTTATCCTGTAGACTGTTTAGCCCTCTAGACAAAACTTCCGCAGCTATGATGAATAAAGTTGGGGAAAGAGGGTCCCCTTGTTTTAGTCCCCTAGATGATTGAAATAATCCATGTAATTAACCATTCACCAATATTGAATACCAATTGTTAGATAAGAGTCTCCACACCATGTCGATGATAATCTCCGAGAAGCCAAATTTCCGTAGCACTTTTGTCAAGAAAATCCACGATACCCTGTCATACGCCTTTGTCATATCCAATTTTACCACTATATTAGTATGTTTACCTCTTGTACTAATGTCCCTGATAATTTCCTGAGCCAGTAATACATTCTCGTTGATGCTTCTCCCCTTAACAAATCCCGATTGGTTTTGAGAGATAATTTTGGGGAGTATATCTACCAATCTATTATGGATTACTCTAGATATGACCTTTTTATGAAGCTGCTCAAACTGATTGGTCTGAGATCCGAAAAAGATTTAGGGAATTCCTTCTTAGGGAGTAATACCAGATTAGTGTGTGTAACGTACCTGGGCAATTCATGTCCACAAAAGAAGGCCTTTACCATCGTAGTAATGTCTTGTTTTATGATATGCCAACATATTTGGAAAAAAATACCAGTAAACCCATCTGGACCTGGTACACTAGAACCAATGAGCTGAAATACCGCATTCTTTACTTCCTCTTCCTCTGGCAATTCTGTCATTCTCACGTTTTCCTCCTCTGTGATGAGCTTAGGAATATGTTCTAGCATTGAGAAGTCGTTACACCTATTAGTTTCTGCAAATTGTGCCTGGTAGTATTCTACTGCTTTTCGTCCAATTTCTGATGGCCTATTCTGCATGTTTCCTTCCGCATCCCTTATCTCATGCAAATGGAGTTTCATCCTTCTACCTTTTACATAAGAATGGAAGAATCTAGTATTTCTATCCCCTTGAGAGAACCATTGCATCCCTGCTTTCTGCCTCCAATATTACTCTTCCAATTTAAGATATCTTCTCAACTCCGCTTCTGCTTTATTCAGTTCTGCTCTATTTTCCGACGTGGGTTCCATCTCTACTAGAACTTCTTTGACTTGGATCAGGTCTTCCATGGTGGCCTTTTTAATAAATATATTGTCGAACTCCTTCCTGCTCCAGGCTGTTAAAGCTGTTTTGATATTCTTTAGTTTTGCCTGTAAAATCAAGAAAGGACTTCCAGAGAAATTAACATGCCATTTCTGTTCTACAACTTCATAAAACTTAGCATGCCTACACCAAAAGTCAAGAATTCTAAATTGCCTGGTAACTGGTTCTCCATCCGTTTTGTATACAAGCAGTAGTGGGGCATGGTCTGAACCCTGTCGGACCAAATGTTGTACCTCACAGCTCGGTGCCTTACTAGAAAATGACTCATTAACCAAGATCCTGTCCAATTTCTTGAATACACTTGCTTCATTAGCCCGGCCATTCCACCAAGTGTATTTGCTCCCTGTAAATCTGATTTCAGATAAAGCACAGTTATTTATGCACTGTGCAAAATCAACAGCCTTTGCCTGTGTAAATTCTACTCCTCCTAACTTTTCTTCTTCATTCAGAATGACATTGAAGTCACCACCAACAATCCATGGGGTATTGTGTGAGTCTATACCCTCAAGTTCTTCCCATAGTTCCAGTCGATCCATAGGATTACATCTAGCATACACTGTTGTGATAAGGAATCTAGCTTCACCATGGAGAAATTCCAAAGTTATCTATTGTGTTGAGTCAATAACCACGTTCCCCACCCATTCTTGATGCCAAAATATCCATATCTTTCCTGAATTATTGACCATAGCATTGTCAAAGCCTAATCTCCTTTTAAAACAATCTAATTCTGATGATCCTTGGAAAGGCTCCATTAACGCAATGAATGAGAATTGATGTTTTCTATTTAGATCTATTAATCTCCCAAAAGCATTCTGGGTATTAACGGATCTTATGTTCCAGAATAAGGCCTTTCCTATCATTGATCACTACTGATGGCCCTTCCCTTATTACTCCTTGTTTTTACCTGCAAAGGTATTATGGATCTCCCTCGCTTAGCTTTTAGACTATTTGTATGCCTAGGAGATAGATCCCCCGCCTTGCTCACATGAGCAATGTTGTATTCTAGCCCTTCACCATCATTCATGTTAACTACATTCTGAAAATTGTCTTCCATTATTATTTCCTGCCTTGGGTCTTTGCTGGATGATCCAGCTTCCCCAATTTCTTTAGGTGCCTCCTCTTGAACTTGTATCACGGTAGTTGCTGTAATGTTAATATCACTCCTTATTGCCTTCTTCCATATTTGTAGCCTCACTACAAATTAATACCACCTCTTTGCCCTTGCGAGTACTTTTTGCACTATTGTTCTTACTCTCCTCCTCGTTTATCTGAGTCCCTTCTATTTGTTTCTCAGTACTGTACTCCTCTTGAGTGTCTGTTCTTAACTCTATGGGTTGTGCTTTCTCAGCGAGATCCTCCTCAAGGGTATCAAATTTATTTTTAATGCGCACTGCCTCCCATCTCTGCACTGGTTGACCCTTCCTTCCCATGCCTTTCCTTTTTTGTTCTTTAAATCCGTTAGTTTCTTCCTTCTCCACAATTTGTTGCTGACTGCCCCCAGCCTCCACTTGTATCTCCTCCTTCTTCGACTTATTGATCTTTTCTGTTTTTTCTTTAAACAACTCAGGATTCTTCACATAACACTGTTCTTCGTCGTGACCCTGCAACATGCAAGTAGTGCAATATTTTGACACATAATCATACTTGATTTGTATCCATTTTTCCATGACCTCCTCACCACCCTTCCTAACACATATCTTGATCCTTTTTGGAAATTCTTGAAGTAAATCCACCTCAACTTTAACCCTAGCACAGCTAGGCCTTGTTTTATTCTTTGTGGCCAGATCCACCTGTAGTGGCCTCCCTACTACTGCAGCAAGCGAAAAAATTGATTCTTCTCCAAAAAATTTTGGAGGTAACGACGGGAAAGAAATCCAAGCAATTGCCGTAGTAGTTTCTTCTTCTGGGTGGAACATTGGGTCCCACTTCAACTTTCTCATTGGGTGTGATCTACCCCTTTGAGTGATATAAAAGGCTGGTTTGGATAATAAGTGCACATAATCTTCCAACAACATGGCCCGGATTAAAACGTGCCTATTACTAAGTAATCCAATCTTACATTCGCCCTTCAATTCACATTGCTTAGGGATAAGCTTCCTGAGATCATTAATTTCAGGCCACCCGTACGAAAATTTCCCAATAACTGCATATTGAAGACTTTCATTAATAACCATTTGGTCTACTTCCGATTGTTCCCATTGAATAATCGGTTCTCCATGAAGATACGAGATAGGTTTTAGGGGAAGAGGATTAGGTGTTGTAGAAGATGGTTTGAATAAACTGGCAAAGGACGGAACTATAGCATTGGCCTCCTCTCCAAGTGGCTGGCCGACGGCCAGCGTAGCGATGACCGATCGAACAATGAGGCGGCCTTCAAGGTTGAAGAGAGCGTTTTAGGGTTTGCAAGTAAAAAATTCTCCTCCTTGGAAAAGTAACAATCCTTCAGTGTGAAAATTTATTGGCTTTCATCTAATATAATATAATATAATTTTATATTATATAATAAATATAATATACAATATAAAAAATATACTAAATTGATTTTTAAGTAGAAGTTGTTATAATAATTTAATATTCAAGTTGGGGAGTTCATACTTTTAATATAGTATAGACCCTTCGAAAAAGTCAATCCTTCAGAAATGTCATAACCCTCCGAAAAAGTCACAACTATTCAAAAAAGTCTCATCCCTTCAGAAAAGTCATAAACCTTCGAAAATGTTACAACTCCTTGAAAAAATCACAACATTTTGAAAAAGTCATAATCCTTCAATGTGAAAAATTATTTGCTTTTAATAATATAATATAATATATAAATATGGAATATACTAAATTGATTTTTATGTTGGGGGTATTATAGTAATTTAACATTCAAGTTAGGGAGTTCCAACACTATTGAAAAATCAATTATATTGAGAAATAATGTTATAATCCAAAAATATAATTGAAGATAACTAGAACTTTAGTAACATTACATTAATAAAAATTCTTGAAATAAATTTATAATGCTAAATTTTCTATATAGAAAGAATTTAATAACCTTAGAAATATATATACACATATATATATCAACTTAATTAGATTACTTATACCGCGTGAAGCGTAGGCTAATTATCTAGTTAAAAGTGAAGCGCAAGCTAATTATCTAGTTAAAAAAATATACTTCAATTTTTCGCAAGCCAATAAAAATATTTTAAAAATGTTAGCAAAGTTTATATATTTTAATTAACTTTAAAAATGTAATTATGACAACTAAAATGGGACGAATGGAGTAATAGTTTATTGGTTATCTCTTATGGTTACTTTCTATGTATTTCTTAATTTGTCTAATTCACTTCAATTTGAATCAACCATATTTAAATATTAATTTTGTAAGATTGTCTTCAATTCTTTGAGATGTTTAATAAAATATTTCAAGCTCAAACTAACTAGATTATCAAATAATAAAGTTTTTAAAATTATTATCTTAACTTTGAATGTCTTCTAGAGATAACAATTACTATAATATTGATTTTTGTAATCACCATTAATAAGAAACATTATATATATAAATAACAAAATAATACTCTGATTAGCACCTTCAATCAAGTGGAGTCTTAGATTTTTAAATATTTTTAGAAAAATTTTGATAATTTTTGTAACAATTGAAAAAGTCTTCAAAATAATAATCAATAAAAAAGATTTAAATATTTAAAATAAAATTATTTATTTCTGTTTATTCTTGTCTTACAAAATATTTTTTTAATGCTCTTGGACAATGCTCACATCAGAATACAACACACAATATCTAATTGTTCTTCTTTAGGAATAATAGATCTTATTAATGGCGAAAACAAAAAGCGTCAAGTCACAAAGGCACTTGTTACTGCGGAGAAACAAATCACCCGCATCTTTATTATATCACTGTCAGGAAATTCAAAATGAAGCGTCATAATGTGTAAGAGAACAATTCAGAAACAGAAAAGGAAGAAATTTGACCTGCCATCAATTTTCCTTTGGCAAACTTCAATGAATCAATAGAACAAAAAGAGGCAAAATGATTAATTCTGCGTCATATGCGAGTATTGTGCTACCGTGGGTTGTGTCTATATGAGCCCATCCAACTATTAAGCATGCACGTAATTATGGGTGATGTGAGCACACACATCAATCTCCTGGAGATGGCAATAAGGCGAAAGTAGGTACGGGACAGGTAGGACAAGGGTGTTGTTATGTTGATGTGGGGCGAAAATTAAAAGCTTCTTTGTGGGGATGGGGTGATGGTAAATCAACAATCTAAATGCTACTTTTTTTGGAGCTTTTCGTGAATAGTTTTGAAAATGCAATGTGCCACATACATATGATATTAAGCAAATGGGATCCATTACGGTGCAAATCTGAATTAGTCAAACTTCAATTTGTATCGGTCCAGTTTGAGATGATCCAATAGACTTGCCCCATTCTGTCTCGTTCTCCATCCCGTACCCCTACCCCTTCCCCAATCGAAAGCTACCATATCAATATAGAATTATTAATGAATTGGGACGGATCGGGACTGATACCCATAGCTTTCGATTCGGCTATCAACTCTAATTTTGCTATAATACTTGTAAAATGGCTGTTACTTCTTGATATGAATTGTAGTGTTAAAAAAACTTTCTAACTGGACCTGTTGGTGTGTAGAATTTTTTTTTAAGGGACTCATTTTATGACAAAGCCATCAAAGCGGAAATCAAGAAGGTTGTTGAGCTTAAGAAAGAGCTTGACATTGATGTTTTGGTTCAATGGAGAGCCTGAGGTAAGGCAACTCACATGCTTACTAGGGGATTGCTGTTTTTCTCTTGGTTCATGCATATTTTGCACCTTTGATATCTCTCTGATGCATCTTTAGTAACTGTGGATGTTCAATGCATGCAGAGGAACGATATGGTTGAGTACTTTGAGGAACAACTTTCTCGTTTCGCCTTCACAGCTAATGAATGAATGGGTTCAATATTGCAGGTCTCGATGTGTGAAGCCACCAATTATCTATGATGATATCAACCGCCCAAACTCAATGACTGTTTTCTGGTCTAACACAGCTCAGTGCATGACCAAACGGTCAAATGAAGGGAATGCTACAGGACCAGTTTTTTTCAACTGGTCCGTCTGTGAGAAATGATCAGCCAAGGTAATTATTATCACCCTCCAATATTTTGATCTTTATACCCCAAAGATTGTTTTACGAGTCATTGTTGATGTGTGATCATTGTTTACAGATTTGAAACCTGCTATCAGTTCGCTTTGGCCGTTAGGAAGATTTGGAGAAGACAGGCGTCACTATCATCCAAATCGATGAAGCTGCATTGAGACAGAGGTTGCCTCTTAGGAAGGCTGAGCATGCTTTCTATTTGAATTGGGCCGTTCACTCATTCAGAATCATCAATGTCAGGACACTACACAGATCCACACTCACATGTGCTATTCAAACTTCAACGACATGATCCACTCCATCATCGACATGGATGCTGATATTATCACAATTGAGAACTCACGTTCCAATGAGAAGCACCTCTCAATTTTCAAGGAGGGAGTGAATTATGGTGCTGGAATTGGATCTGGTGTCTATGACATCCACTCTCCCAGAATATCATTAACTGAGAGATTATTGACAGGTTAACAGGATGCTTGCTGTTCTTGACACCAACATCTTGTGGGTGTGGTCTCAAGGCCCATAAATATGTCGAGGTGAAGCCAACACTTCAAAACATGATTTCTGCAACCAAGGCTATCTTCACCCAGCCTGCCAGCGCCAAGTGAGCCACTTGAAGAAAGAAACTTCGAGCATTTTGGGATCCATTATTCATACTTTTTAAAAAAAAATAATTCTCCTTTGATTTTCAATAATTGTGCTTGCTATGATATTATTCCGTAGATCAGAAATTTTATTCTTCTTTTATCTGTTTCTTGCTTTTGAAGCATTTTCCTTTTAGAAGAATCATATTTGCTGTGTCTTGTTGATACTATTTTCAAAAATATATTTGAATGGCAGCAGGGGAGAATCCATGAATGAGACACCCAGAATTGTTAAGCCATGTGCTCACAATTCATAAGTAGTGCTTCATAAAATAGATGAAATGGTTGCAATCTTGTTAAAGATGATTCAAACAACAAAGTTGTCTGTTTAAACAATTCTCACCCAATTATTTCATTGTAAAAATTATTCCTTATTTTAATGGTTCAATCTAATCAAAGAAATACCAGACCAGCAAGATTCTGCTCACTAGTTGAGTTGACGCGCTCGACTATTTCTCAACTTATCAAAAGGGAGTTAAAACGTCTGGCAAGATAAAAGTAGTACTTGAAAATTCTTGACAATAGATAATATTTGACAGGAGGCTACTAGCCAAAATTTGCAGGGAATACAGGAAGGACCGGGGGTGGTCACCCATTTTATGTAACGATGAAGTAACAAAACCCTTAACATGAGCCAAGTCAACTCAACATTCCTATGATCTTGCAAATAACTTAACAGAATTAATAACATGTTAGCTTTACATTTCAAAACTCCCAAATGGATTCCAAACTTGTCAGTATAACAATTCTCGCTAGAAACATCAGTTCAGCAGCATTCCTAAATCACTCCTTCAATCTGTAGAAATCAATGAAGAATGATGATAAAGATCTGGTCGAATCAAAACTAAGATCAGCACATCACTGGGGAGATACTCATGGCAACTTTTGACTATATTTCAGTTCTTCTGCCAACTTACTAATATAATGTTCAGCAGAAATTTTAAAAGTTGAAACAGTACTTAGACGTAAAATAAATCTTAAGAGGAGTTTCACGACACTGGAGACCATGTGCTTAAGATGGAAATACTATATGACTAACAAGGAACTCAACCAAAAATGATGAATGCATGACAAATATGAACCTAACTGCAACACGATCCAAAAGACAGGTATGATAATGTGAACTTAATAGAAAGTTCACGCAAACCCAAATCACCATGGAAATTTTAGTTTTCATCTACAATAAACAGCTGAAGCACAACATTTGAATGGAGCTCCCCCAACTTTAAAGAAAACACTATGACAAGAATTTTGACTAATGGCGAATCAAGAGTCTTATGGAAGGAAGGGGTTCATTGGGAACTCTCTTGTAAACACCCACCTACCACTCAACAACAACAACATAGCCAGTGGAATCCCACAAGTGGGGCCTGGGAGGGTAAAAATGTACACAGACCTTACATTTAACAACATATGCAGGAAAAGAAACCAACATTTAAGATGACCCTCAACTTATTATGGCATTAGTCAGGGTTCATATACACAGAATCTGGCATTAGGAACACCTCTCATCTGCTACTTTATAGCAAGGACAGGTGGATTGGATTCAAAGAATGAAGCAAACATAATATATTGAATCAGTTGAGACAGCTCAAATCAACATTTCAAAAGCCAAATAAGATACTAAAAGAAGTTTACTCACATCTACGATATATGCTATGATATCCACCATAAGGGTTGCGGCCATGAGACTACAAGACAAACAAAAACAACGATCAGAAACTGTGTCCTGATCTAAAACTCGGAAACATCAGTCTCTAGCATCTCAATCTTCGTTTAATGTTCAAAAAGAAAGAGAATTGTCCATAAATGCCTCAAAAAGGAGAAGAACAAATTAAGCTGGAGTGTCTGATTAAAATAAATTGATAGTACATATATATGGTGTACTTTATCAAATACATTTTAGAAATTCTATTACTTATTTAGCAACAAAGCATAACAGCTAGAGCTTTTCATCCTTTATGAAATAGACTGAAGAAATTTTGAACTTATTTAGGCGCAAGCAAGTGTCCAATAGGTATCATCAAGACGAACTTCCCTGAGGAGTCAGTTTCCTGAGCTTAGGAGCTTTTTGCAGATGAAATGGTGAATAATCAGGTTGTATAAACCACTTGAAGTAACTATGCAAAAGTAAACATACGAGAAAATATTTAGAAACATAATATATGTTATTCCCTTCGTCCCATTTTATGTGGCACTGTTTCACTTGGCACGATGTTTAAAAAAAAAGATTTAAAACTTGTGGTCCAAAACAATTCTAAATATTAGTGTAGTTATAAATCATTTCATGGGAAATTTTAAAGTTCAAATGTTCCCAATTATAATAAGGTGACATTTTTTAGGACGGACTATAAAGGAAAGGGCGCTACATAAAATGGGACAGAGGAAGTATTTAGGAACAAGCTTTCCATTTCTTAACCGGATAGCATTATAGAGATCCTAGGTTATTGAGCAGAATAAAGTTAGAAGATTATCTCGTTTGTCTGTTTACATGCCATCTTTCCCAAGCAAAGCTATTGCATGCCACACTGGACACCGTTTTTTCTCTCTTATTTCTTTTACAGAGGACTTGGATATAGCCCACAGTTCAAACTTCCACATAAAGAAGATGCATTTGGTCCACAATGGCAATGTTTGATTCTGGAACAGGAATGTATACTACTATCCACTTGCAATATCAAGCAATGAATTATCTAAAGCAACACAGTTCTCAGGCCATTAAATTCAAAAGCGCAGAACATACAACAGTAGCACAAATAGAGTATAATATGCTAGTTTATAATCAAAATGGAATGTGGTATAATAGGAGCTTCCACTTGTTAGAATAGGAGTAGGTAAATACAATACTACTTAGAATAGGAAAAGGAATAACAATAGTATATAGAATCCTATTTGGAAAAGGATTGTATTATAGTATCCTAGT